>JASPKZ010000045.1:2345000-2455000 GCA_030220185.1 Diploptera punctata | reverse complement strand
AATTAACAAGTTCTAAATCTGTGAATCTAAACCGTCCAGAGACGAACTCAAACGCACAAAAAATCATTAAAATCGATTCGGTCGTATAGACATTTTTAAAATTTCGGATTTCAAGTAAATCTCCACTTCTAATTGTCGCATTTTGCTCATTTTTGGACAATACCTACCTCGATTTATTTTATTAGGGTATACTGAGTTTTGTTGTAAAACATCGAAAAATGTGATCGCTAGAGCAATTTTTAAATTTTCATTTCAGGTGAACTCCTATACCTATTGGTTTTAGATGGTTCAATTGTGAATCTAAACCATCGAGGGACCCAATTAGACAAACACAAACAATTTCATCAAAATCGGTCCAGTCGTTTAGGTAATTATCAATTTTAGATTTCAAGTAACCCTCTATTCTAATTGTGAGATTTCGTTCATTTTTGGACAATACCCACCTCGGTTTATTTTAATAGGATATACTGAGTTTGTTGTGTAACATCGAAAAATGTTACCGCTAGACCGATTTTTAAATGTTCACTTCAGGTGAACTCCTACTCCTAATGATTTTAGAGGGTCCAATTGTGAATCTAAACCATCGAGGAACCCAATCAGACACAAGCACAAAATTTCATCAACATCGATCCAGTCGTTTAGGAGGAGTAGAGTGACAAACACACGTAAGAAGAAGTGTATATATATATATATATATATATATATATATATATATATATATATATATACTACAATACACAGTGAATAAGGCGGTCAGATTTGGTGGAATTTGAATTTTCAATATGGGTGAATCGCTTTGTATTGTGCCGCCGCCGGTGCTGCTGTGACGTAGGCAACTCCTATATCTTACCCCTGTAACGCCGCAAATTCTAAGTAGACGTTCATGGGAGTGTTTAGTAAACAAATACAACAGGTTATCGGGGCTATAGGTCATCTGTGTTTCGTAAACATGAGGGAGAAGATTGACTCATACAACCAGCCTAGCTAACCCAGGTGAGCATAACATTACGGAATAAATTAAGAGTAAATTATATAAACACAAACATTTGTTTAACAGTGTCTTCCCTTGTTGCATGACTTAGATCAATATACGTCTAATGGTGACTAAACTTGGCAAATTTTTAGCAGAACCCCGGGCCCTACGGATGTCAACCTTGTGATTTTCAATCAGGTATTTAATTTTAATTCTAGCGGAAATGGTGGAACCGAACATGAACAAGAAGTGTATTTTTAAATATAAAATTAATCAATGCCCGACGTGCGCTGCTGAATAAATGAAACATTAAGAGTTAATTAAATGATATTGTATAAACTATGACGAACCAAATATGTACGGCGGTTGCTAGTCAATTTTTAATTTCGAATTTAAGGTAAATCCCCACTTCTAATGATCGGATTTCGCTGATTTTTTTAAAATAATACCTACCTCGGTTTATTTTAATAGGATATACTGAGTTTAGTTGTGAAACATCGAAAATTGCGACCGCTAGAGCAATTTTTATAATTTTGTTTCAGGTGAACTCCTATACCTAATTGTTTTAGAACATAATAGCAGCTAAACACTCGCCGTACCTGAAAGGCTGTACGTACAATTTTTCATGAAGATCGGTTGAGCGGTTTAGAAGTATTTAAATGACAAACACATACAGGGGATAATTAGAAAACATTAGCTCAGGATACGGATGTATGGAGAGCTTATGTCCGCGCGGACATGAACCTACGAGTTCAATACAGCCAGTAGAGTTAGTTAGCTAGTTTATAAATAACAAACATACGCACATTCATTTTTGTATAGATGCTTTATTTCTATTTTTTTTGGCCAGACCTATCAAGGCATTAACTATTATTGTATTTGGCAACCACGTGACTTTCAACTAGGTATTTTTAATTTTGATTCTAGTGGAAGTGGTGGATCGAACAACTCTGGAGACGACATTGCTTTTTTTTTTTTTTTTTTTTTTAATGTTTGTCTATTTCATTTAATACGAATTCTTTACTAAACTCCGGTATCTGACTGATGGCAATTGTAAATTGGCAACCTGGTTATTTTCATCCAGGAATTTTAATTTTGATTCTACTGAAACACATAACTAATGACGTGTTTTCTTTAAATAAAAATATTGTAGGCCATGTGTAGTTTAATTTGTATTAAGCATTTAGTTATAATTATTTATTCCAACTTATGTATTGTGTTTTTTCTGTATTTGTGGTAGACAAGGTCTTATTGCCTTAATTATGGCAGATTAAATACATTATTATTATTATTATTATTATTATTATTATTATTATTATTATTATTATTATTATTATTATTATTATACTTATTGTTTTGCTAAACCCCAGTGCCTTAATAAGGACAAATGTAATATTGGTATTTTTAATTTTAATTCTCTGAGAAGAATGGAAAGAAATAGACTTTCAAAATTCGAGTTCCATTATACTCCATCTGGACATAGAGACCAAGGAAGACCAAAACATTGGTGGAAAGATCAAGACCATTCTTGTTAGGTTTATCGTCACAGGTCAGGTGGCTTAAAAGAGATTTGTTCATGATGATTATGAATTTTAATTCTAGTGCAAGTTTAAAGTTTCTAAAAAGGCCAAGATTATCACACGATTAATATAATTTTTATCTTTCTGTAAATAAACTTATCCTTTTTTTTTTTTTTTTTTCCAAAAAAGGATCTTAAAAAGGGAAATAAAAATTGTCCGTCGCTCATGATCTGAGTAAACTAAGCCAATTTCTCAGAAAAGTGGAATTTATTTTGCGATTATCTTGTTAACAGAATAAATGAAGGTCTTAGGGCAATAACATGATAAGCCACATATTGTTCTTTCTGAGATATAAGAATTTTAATGTTTCAAAAAATTATAAATACTAAATGGGC
Organism: Diploptera punctata; assembly: GCA_030220185.1. NCBI lineage: Eukaryota > Metazoa > Arthropoda > Insecta > Blattodea > Blaberidae > Diploptera > Diploptera punctata. Next base: position 2,452,112 of record JASPKZ010000045.1, on the reverse strand, counting down.
AGTATTGTTGTTAATACATTGTGTGTCTCTATGTTTTAACTCATCACTGGTGCACTTAAAAATTATTTTATAGATATTTAAATATATTTATTTGCTATCATTGTAATAAATGACATTTTTAAGAGATTGTGCCTTATCATGTTCCTGTCCTAAGCCCTTCATTATATATATATATATATATATATATCCACCGCTGTGGTCTCTCGAGATAGCGTGCTGCCTTGTCACGCAGCGGGCCCGGGTTCGATTCCCGATCGGGACAGGCTTATGGGTGAGGTTTTTTTCGGGGTTTTTCCTCACCTGTAAGACAAATGTCAGGAAGCTTAGGGCCCAACGGTCCCCGAAAGTAATCCGGCCATCATCAGCCTTATCATTATCATCATCCTTATCATTATCAGCATCATCCTTCACCGGTGTGGAAAGCAACGAGTAGCTACAACACCTATAATTCCCTAGTAAAGTTGCAAAGCATAGCATGAAAATGCTATGATTGCAGTGAAAGATCTGCCATCGGGCAGAATTACTGTGGATATATATATATATATATATATATATATGTTAGATGTAAGAAATAAGAACTGAAATGAGAACAAGAGGATGGAGGACATGGAGTGGATGGACAGAGACGAGTGGAGAAGGAAAACAAAACTCTAAGCATAGGAAGATGTGTAAACATTGAAAAATCTGTAAATAAATAAATAAATATACGTGTTAAAACGTTTGTATCCTGTTTCCGAGGAAACAGAAAATCCGGGCGCTAGAACAATTTTAAAATGCCGAGTTTGCGGTAAATCTCCATTCCTAAATGCTGTTTTAAAGAATATATCTTTCTTTTGAAAATTCAATAATTTACCGTTATACATAGTTGTGTTACGAGAAAACAAAAATTACGGTTGCTAGAGCGTTATATAAGGCAAATATATTTGTTTGGTCACATCGCGTCTGTGATAATAGGTGGGTTATATCAGTAGACAGTCCACCGCTGTGGTCTCGAGGTAGCGTGCTGCCAAGTCACGCAGCGGGCCCGGGTTGAAACCCCGCTCGGGACAAGTTTCCTGGGTGAGGTTTTTCTCGGGGTTTTTCCTCACTTGTAAGACAAACGTCAGGATACTTTAAGGCCCAAACAGTCCGTGAACATCATCTGGCCATCATTATCATTAATATCATATTCACCTCATTAGATTATATTTAGGTTTAAGGCCTCTCCGGGCGCATCATTACCCATCGTCATCACCCATCATATCATTGGGGCAGCGTAACCCCATCTTCCAGACGCCCCAACCTCAGAAGTGGGTTACAATACGCCAATTCCAGGAGAGAATGCCTGAAATGTCGAATGACAAACAGGTGGCATTGAACAAAAATATATCAGTAGGGTACCTATGTAGGTTTATTGTTGTGTTTATGTTTCTTGTGTAAATTCATTGAGTATTAATTTTAAATGAAAAGATGATTAAGGATCGAGGTGATGAAATTTCAATCCAACATTTGTCTAAACAACTGAAATAATCTTCTGTCACGTTGAACGGCCCTGGGATTTGAACTCTGAATCTTCCCGAATAAGAGTATCCAACAATATGTCAAGTAACTGGTTTACCCGCCACTACTAATGGTCCAATTTAACCAACTATTTCTTATTTTTCTTTTTGATGTAAATTTCGTTGCGAAAAAAAAAAACTAGGCGACCGCTAGAGTGATTTTTAAATTTCGGGTTTTAGGTAAACACCCATTCCTCATGATTCGATTTAGCTCATTTTCTGCAAACCCCTTTCTGATTTTATTTCTATATAGGCTACATATATATTGAGTTTCGTTGCGGTAAAAATTAACATTACTGTTGCTAGAGAGATTTTTTAAATTAAGGCTTCAGATTTATCCGCATTTCTATTGGTGCGATCTCGGTATTACTTCCCTTAATTTATTTATATTTACCGTGTTTGGTTGTGAAAAAAATTAGGGTCGCTAGAGCGTTGGCATATACTCTTTACACATCATTTCTCACCGTCATTTTCGGTGCTTTGTAAGTAGGATTGATAGATATTTATAAAATAAAAAATATGTTCGTTCAAACAGCCTCAATTCCTTCGGGATTCGCTAAAATTAGTGTTGATGAAAACCACATACACGAAGGATTAAACAAAGTAAGACCAATAATACAAGTTGGCTGATTTGTGTGGGATTTGTAGCGCAGATGACATGATACCTTAATTTATAATAAAACAATAAAACGGGCAAGTTATTGTAGAAGAATGTGATTAGGGGCGTGAGGAATGTGTGTGTGCGTACACGTGTGTGTGTGTGTGTGTGTGTGTGTGTGTGAGAGAGAGAGAGAGAGAGAGAGAGAGAGAGAGAGAGAGAGAGAGAGAAAGAAAGAAAGACGAAATGTTTTTACAGGCCTCTAACTTGTAAAATATCGGCTATTTATTCTTGAATCATCTTTTGCAAATAAGTCAGGATAAATCTATTGGTACGTTCCTGTGACAATGTATATGAAGTAGACGTATCTGCATATACCGAAATATTCCGCGCGACATCAATATGACGTCGTAATGCACGCTTCTTGAGCCACAACATATGACAGTAAGGAATTTTCTTGCAAACTTATTAATTAATGAATATTATGGTAAAAAAAGTAACATATTTTTAATGTCCGAGCATGACACGAGAATTGAACGTTCGCGCAGGATAATGTCTGCCGGGTCCGCTTGTTTCTGATAAAAACAAGAGTATTGGAATGTATAAAATTCCTGGTAAATAAATCAGATATTAATCTTAAGAAATTACAAAAATTTAAAACAGTTAAATGTCATTTCAACTTTAAAATAGAGAAACTTGAATGTGCACTCATTGTATTTACTGAATAAATGCGTAGGGTACAGAACATAGCACATGAGATAATCTTTATAGTTTGTTCCACAAGTCTACAAAGTGGATTGAAAATAATAGGAGTCATTATATTTCCGGCTCATATAAACTGACGCAGACACTAAACATTTTAATACTGTTTATAGTAGGAAACATAAATAATATAATTTTAGGACGATTCAAGAAAATGCTCAGTTATTTGAAGGAATCCACAAGTGATAAGGTACATAAAACATACAAACATTGATTGCGAACTAACAACGTGATACAGTTCTGTTTATTTGCATTTAATGACACGTACATTTGTTTTCGACAATTAAATATACAATACACATACGTATTATTTAGGAAAATTATCAAAACATTCTTGTATAAAATAGAATTTGAGCCAATTTTTTATTCTGGTTTTAAAAACACTAAAAAGAATGTCCTTTACGTCGTTTTTGGAAGAAAGGCAATCTCATTAATAAAACAGGAGAACAACGTGCAGATAAATGAAGAGAAAACAGTCCAGATGACATTTAGAAAAGGGGGAAAATCAACATCAAAAGACAACATAACACTACTCAATCAACCACTACAAAAAGTGGGAAAATACAAATATTTAGGATTCACTCTACAGACAACAGCAACGTCCTTCGGAATACACATCCAAGAAAGAGCAGCGGCAGCCATCCGAACATCATACAATATCCCGAATCTGGCCAACTTATCGACAGGTACAGCAATGCAGTTATTCAAAACGACAGTGGCACCAGTTATTACATATGGAATAGAGATAATTTGGGAAAAACTTAAGATCGGAGATCTGATAAGAATCGAAAAAGTGAAAGCAATGTTCATGAAACGGATCCTGAGAATAGAAAAAAACAGCGCCATCTCGTTTTGCTTATGAACTCATGAGAGAGACCTACTTCATAGAGGACATAAGAACCCAATTCTATCTACAATCCACAGAACCATACCAGAAATTCATAAGCATCAGAAATAGGAAGAAGAAGGAAATAGACATAGATTTCTACACCACAACTGCCATGCTGGACGACAGATGGACCAGAGAGTGCAACCCCCAGAGACACGTCACAACACGACTCGCAGTACACGGATTTCACAACAAGATATGTACAAACAAGAAATTCCACGAGCCGACCGAAGAATGCAAGTGTGTGTTGTGTGGACAGAGATGCGGCAAATACCACATCATAACATGTGCGAAAAGGACAAAACCCATTACAGACTACAGCAAAGACTAAACCACCACTAATGCTCAACCTGAGTGCACATTTATTATTATTATTATTATATATATTATTATTAATAAAAGTTAGTATTTCTACAATTTCTATACCAAAATGGCAGTTCAGTTTGAAAAGTATTTTGATGTACAATAATAATAGTCATAAAATAATTTTTAAAAATCCGTCACGTGGGAAGAGCATGAACTAAATGAATTCCCCAGTAAGTCAAATTCATGGTACGATTTTGCTACTTTACAGAATATATCGTTCGTTTGTCAACCCTTAAATACTAATTCTCAGGACAGTTATTTAAATGTGTCGGACTGCAGTGAAAATAAAGAGCAATTTTGTTTTTTATTTCGGGTTTCAGATTTCGCTGATTTTTTTGAGAAACCTTTAATAGTTTAAATTCAATAGTTTATAGGCCTACTGAGTTACGTATTGAATAAACTCAAAAACTGCGGGTACTAGAGCTATTTTTAAATTAAAATTTCAGGTCAGCTTCTACACCTAATGGTCCGATTTTGCTGGTTAAAGAACCCGAACTTACTTTTTTAATTGATTGCTATTTGTCGAATTTAGTCACAAAAATTGTGGTCGCTAGAGCGGACGGCTGTGGTCTCGAGGTAGCGTGCTGCCTTGTCACGCAGCGGGCCCGGGTTCGATCACCGATCGGGGCAGTTTTTCTGGGTGAGGTTTTATCGGGGTTTTTCCTCACCTGTAAGACAAATGTCAGGAAAACTTTAAGGCCCAAACGATCCCCGAAATCATATGGCTATCATCATCATCATCATCATCATCATCCTTATCATCATCATCATCATCATCATCATCCTTCACCGGTGTGGAAAACAACGAGAAGCTACCACACCTACAATTCCCCAGTAAAGCTGCAAGCATAGCATGAAAATGCTATTATTGCAGTGAAGGACCTGCCTTCGGACAGAATTACTATGGATGATATATATATATATCGGAATTCCTAAAAAAAGCTAGTTAGACTTATTCGAATATGTCTAAATGGAACAAAGAGTAGGGTGTGCTTGTAGGCAAACATTTTTTAGATACTTCTGAAATTCACAATGTGCTAAAGCAAGGAGATACACTATCTCCCCTACTACCCAATTTTGTATTTGAGCATGTAATAAAATCTTAGGGGATGAATGTCTATAACTTAATGGAGTTAATAAGATGTTAGTTTATGCTGATGATGTAAGTTTATTATGCGATACGAAGATGTACTAAAGCTAACATGCACACTCTATTGAGTAACACAAAGAATTTGGGGCTGGAAGTAAACATTAATAAAACTAAATATATGGTCACATTTAATACATTATATAATGAAAATTAATAATTAATGACAGATAAGGGAAATTTTGAAGAAGTTACTGAATTCAAATACTTAGGAACAATAATTACAAATTGGAATGAGATGCACAAAGAAAGTATACATAGGCTCAATTCTGAAAATGCATGCTATTATGCATTACAAGGACTCTTGTCATCCCAACTTCTCTCAAAAAACATAAAACGAAAAAATATTCAAAACCATCATTCTGCCAGTTATGTTATATGGATGCGAAACATAGAGAGGAAAGGGGGTTACAAGTATTTGAGAATAAATTTATTATGAAAAATTTTGGACCAAAGAGAGATGAACAGACAGGTGAATGAAGAAGACTTCATAACAGTGAATTACATGGTCTTTGTAAGAAGCCAGATATAATAAGAACAGTTAAGTCTCATAGACTGCGATGGGCAGGACATGTGGCACGATAGGGGAATGAAAGATATGTATGGAAGCTTCTTGTAAGAAAACCAGAGGGAAAACGCCTAGTTGGTAGACCAAGAATGAGGTGGGAGAATAACATTAACTATGATTTGAGGGAAGTAGATTATACAGGAAATTATTGGAAAACTTTAGCTCAGGATAGGGATGAATGGAGAGCTTATGTCCGCGCGGTCATGAACCTGCGGGTTCGATAGTGCCAGTGAGTTAGTTAGTTAATATCCTATTCGTTTTTATTGAAATTCCCATTTTATTCAACTGACGAATTTTTAAAATTTATTTACTCCATGTAATTTAATTCATTCCAACATTGTCAATTACTTGCAGGGATCAAAAATAACAAAATAATCTTCCATGTATATTTTTAGGGGGAGTTCTGAAAATCGTAGTAAATGAATTTACAAGCTTTTAATTAAAAAAAATATTGACACGACCATAATTTTACGAATGTGTTAGAAATGAAGTGAAATACTAATAGTTAATAATACCAGAGTTTATGTAATAGGATGCTATTTAGCGTGGTAAAGGACTTATTTTAGTACGATCACAAATTTCGAGAGTTCTTAGTGTTTAACATCAGCCAGAGGTTGGTAACATGCGCATTTACAAATGATACACTTGGATGAATTATAGAACGATTCCTCTTTGTTGAACGCGCGTGCAGTCTGTTTAGTCTAATCCAGAATATCAACGTGTTAAGGTGCTTTTTGCAGGTAGGTAGCTCATAAATAATTTTTAAATGAAATTTAATGTGTCGTTATAATTGCGTATTACATAATTGGCACAGAATTAAACATGTTCTATAAATTCGTTTTTTTTTTTTGTTGTATCAAAAATATAAAGTATCTTGCCAATTGAAGGGGAGGTTTGTATTTTTAGATTTTTTTTTTAAATTTCGAAATAAATAATTGAAATCCAGGGCTATTTATTGGCTTGTTCCTTCATTAAGTAGACAACGCCGTCCCTTTGAAAGTCGGCCTGTATTGTTTGTTTCTATCTTGGTTTAGACTTAATTTTTTTTTTCTAGCAGCTTAAGTGTCCCATGAAAGATGGAAAAATATGCTCTTTGAAAACCATTTTTTTGAAAATTCAAAAGAAAATTTTCCTAAAAGAGTCTAAAAGTTAAAATATATTATGAAAATTCGAAACAATTTTTTAAAATATTTTTGGAAACGCCGAGTAAAAATTATATTATTAGTTCGAAAACGATAACGTCTTCGAAATTTTTGTAATTTCGAAAAAAAATTACAAAAAATAAATTTATTGAAGTTAAAACTGTGGTATAAAGTTAAGACACGTTTTGTTCAGTAGTTTTTGATCCAACTATTTTTAATTCTCTTTCATCTCCCATTATTCTAGAAAAATCCCAAAACGTGAAAATATTTTCTGGAATTTCGAAACAATTTTTTTTTTTAAATTTCGAGTAAAATGTGTTTTAATTCGAAAAGAAAAATTCAAACATTTTTATATTTTCGAGAACTTTTTTTTTTCCGGAAAGTAATTATTGAAGTTTAAAAAGAAGTGCTATAAAGTTAAGACACGTTGCATTCAGTTTCAATTCAATTATTTGTAATTGTTCTCTTTTATCTATTTATTTTTCTGAAAGAATCTAAAAAGTTTAAATATTTTTTTGGAATTTTGAAACAAAGCTATTTTTTGTGAAATATTTTCTGGAATTTTGAAACAAAAATATCTTTGTGAAATATTTTCCAGAATTCCGAAACAAAATTATTTTTTCTAAAATATATTTTTTTTTAATTTTGAGTAAAATATATTTTTTAATTCGAAAATAAAAATTTTAAAAATGGTTTTTATGGTTTTGAAAACGTTTTCAAAAAAGTAACAATTGAAGTTAGATATATCGTATTCAGTTATTTATAATGCAAATGTTTATAAGTCCTCGCTTATATTTTCGTTTTTGTTTCATGTAACCTGAGGCTTGCTACAGTAACCTGAGGCTTGCTACAGTAACCTGAGGCTTGCTACAGAGTTTAAGATATCAATTTTGGAAGATTTAATTTTTTTGTGTGGATTGTAGGCCTCTAATCAAATTAACAGAAAAAGAACCATCATAATTTTAGAGTACCCTTTCCTGTTTTATTTTATAGGTTTTTAATGATTCCACACACACATTGAAAATGTGACTTTTATCTGAATTAAGTACAATCCAAAATTTAATAGCTGGCAACATAGCTGCAAGGGATGTTCTCACTGCTTGAATTGGGAAAACATATTTGGGTGGGAGGGAAGCACTGGTATTTATGAGCTTCCATAAGAATCTGTATGCTGTATATAGATTTTATACACTTTTTTGAGAAAAGTAGCTGTATACAGATACTAATGAGCTTGTTGGCCTCAATTGAGATGAAACAAATGAGAGACATAACAGGCTAATAAGCCTAAAACATGAAATAAATAAAGTGTTGTTTTCAAATGGCTGGAGTTTGGTTTACACCATTAGTCCGACGTAAATAATGTTAATGATATAAAAATTAAATATAGGCTCAATTTTGAAATTCATCTATTATGCATTAAAGGGACTCTTGTCTTCCCAACTTCTTTCAAAACACGTTAAACTGAAAATATATTAAACTGTTATTCTACCAGTTATATTATATGGATGCGAAACATTGACTCTTACTTTAAGGGAAGAAAGGAGATTGCGAGTATTTGAGAATAAAGTTCTTAGAAAAGTGTTTGGACCAAAGAGAAATGAATAAACAGGTGAATGGAGAAGACTTCATAACAGTGAACTACATGGTATTTATAGGAAGCCAAAAATAACAACAGTTAAGTCTCGTAGACTGCGATGGATAGGACATGTGGCACAAATGGGAATGAAAGACGTGCATGGAAGCTTCTTGTAGGAAAACCAGAGGGAAAATGCCCAGTTGGCAGAATAAGAATAAGGTGGGAGAATAACATTATCCATGATTTGAGGGAATTATATTATACAGGGAATGATTGAAAAACATTAGGGATAGGGATGTATGGAGAGCTTATGTCCGCGCGGCCATGAACCTACGGGTTTGATAGAGCCAATGAGTTAGTTAGATATAAAAATGAATTCCACTGCAGGTCTTAGAAGGCCCTTAGGGTAGAAGTAGTTCAACCTTCTATCCTTCTAGAGAATCGACATGAGAGTTGTGAGCTGGGTTGTCAGCCCTGCATGATGGCCATATCTACCCCGGTACATACTCCCATACTATTTTCAGTTCAAATATAGTTAACATTGGGCTCATGGATTGGTCACAAAGTTAAGGCAGTTTATAGTCCTTGGTATTGATAGCTGTGATCTTTTGGCTTGTACTGTATTGCCTTAACCAACCATCATTTTATGGAATGCCCCAGTGTTTTATTTTATGACATGAACAGCAGCTCTGTATTTACAGTTCTTGTGTTTGTGTTTACAGGTACAAACTCCTGGACTACGATGAAGATACAGATGGAGCTCAGGGACGTATTCAGAAGACTTCTGCTATCTCCACCAAAATGTATGGACCTCCATGGCTGCAGCTTGACCTCTACGGTTCAATTCGACTGGTATCAGCGGAGCAAAACATTGAGTGGAAGACATTATGGTGAGTATTTGCAAGAACTACTTTATTACAATGTCACGAGCAGGTACACACAGTGGGATTATTGTTTGACTTTAAAAATGTTTACATACAGCCCGTCTCTATTTCTGAAGTAGAACATGGTATGAAATTAAATAAATTGAATTCCCAGATACGTAATTTTCCACTTAATTTAATTCTAAAGACACCTTGTCCTACGTGGACCTATCATCAGTCGTGCGTTTCTGCCCTGGTGCTGCCAAGTCCATTGGAAGAATGTCTGCGCGACCATGAACCTACAGGTTTGGTAGTGCCAGTGAGTTAGTATATTTTCCAGATTATTAGTTGTGTGTACCAAGTTTGGTTGGAATTGTTCCAGAGTTATGCTGGAGCATTCTGTCTCATAAATGTGGAATGAGACATTGGTGCACAAAGTTCTTATAGAAAAACTAAAGGGAAAAGACACAGTGGAGTGAGATGGGAGTACACTACTGATGATTCGAAGGAGGTTAATTATACAGTTAATGATTGGAAAACATTAGCATAAGATTGGGATATATAGAGAGCTTGTCAGGTTGGCTATAATCCTTTGAGTTTTATATTTTATGTATATGAAGAGCTTATGACCATGAACCTACGGGTTCGACAGAGCCAGTGAGTTAGTTAGATATAAAAATTAATCCCACTTGCAGGTCTTACAAGGCCCTTAGGGTAGAAGTAGTTAAGGCTTCTACCCTTCTAGAGAATCGACACGAGTTGTGAGCTGGGTTGTCAGCCCTGCATGACAGCCATATTTACCCGGGTACATGTTCAGATACTATTTTAGTTCAAGTAGAGTCAACATTGGGATCATGGATCGGTCACAAAGATAAGCCAGTTTATTAGGCTTTGGGGCTGATAGCAGCAATCTTTAGGCTTGTACTGTATTGCCTTATGGAGTGCCCCAATGTTTTGTTTTATGACATGAACAGTAGCTCTGTATTTACAGTTCTTGTGTTTGTGTTTACAGGTACAAACTCCTGGACTAGGATGAAGATGCAGATGGAGCTCAGGGACTGATCGGACGTATTCAGAAGACTCCTCATTACTTCTGCCATCTCCACAACAATGTACTATGAACCTCCATGGCTGCGCTTGATGCCTACTCAAGACTGGGCTTCCTCTACAGTCCAACTCGACTGGCATCAGCGGAGCAAAACAGCAGGTGAAAGACATTCTGGTGAGTATTTGCAAGAACTACTTTATTACAATGTCACGAGCAGGTACACACAGTGGTATTAATCTATGACTTTAGAAATGTTTACATTCTCCCTAGGGAAGCTGGGAGCAAAACAGAATTTTAAATAATCAATTGATTTGGCGTTTACTTGATGAAAATCCATTAACTAATTCACTGACACTATTGAACCCGTAGGTTCATGGCTGTGCAGACATAAGCTCTTCATACATTCTATCCTGAGCTAATGTTTTCCAATCATCCCCTGTATAATCTACTTCTCTTGAATCATAGTTAATGTTGAGCCTTTGGTATGGGTTCCCTGAAGTAGTCCCCACCCGGAGAACCGAATGGGGGACTATTTGACTTCCAGAAAAATTTTTACCCCAGTTGAACCCATGTCCGCATTTCTTGACGGTTGTATTTTTACGGTGAAAGATCGTCACTCTTTCGACCAAGGTATTTTTTTCTTCTGGCTTATCACCTTCGAACAGTCCAGCATGGGTAACCTTATGGGAACAATGCTACCACCGCGCACCAGCATAGCTCTCGGGATCATTTAAGCATGCAAGCCACTGTTATGTTTATTAATTAACTTAAATTAAATTATAGTATTAAAGTTTTATACGATGTTCATATTTATTTCAACACAAATGCATTACAGCTGTTTCAGTACTTTTTGTACATTCTTCAGATGAATACTACGAATACAAATGAATTGAATTATGTATATATATATATATATATATATATGTATACTCACGTACATAACTGTAACTATGCAATTGAATGTAAACAAAAACAGTGTAACAAACCTTCCTATTATAAATTTAAAAGAGGTATCCAGGTTGAGAATACCAGCTATAACGGCTGGGGAATCCGACATGCTGACCATATGTCATCTCTACACTGGCTAGATGATCTACCTCTGTGATTAACACATGTGGATGTGAGGCCAGGTGCTGGTTGGTCAGCCAAGGGCCTTCTGGGGTTTTTTTATACATTTAAATCCAGTTGGGAATTTGCTCTTCTTCGATTTATTTATTTCTACAATTTCTAAAAGATGTAATTTTTTCCCCTTTGTTACAAATGTGTAAAACTTCCAAATTTTGAATTAAAACAATGATCGTATTGAAGTAGATTTAAATGTCTTTGGGACTGACACCAGTTGAATTTAGCGACCCTGAAATCCAATGTTTTGACAATGTCAGTTATCTATCCCATCCTGAGGGTCTATTACCCACCACAGTATCTTTTCAGGATTGTTAGTTAGGTGTACCAGAGATATAGGGTGTTATTGAATATGGAATGAGACATTGATGCACAAAGTCCTTGTAGGAAAACACACAGTGGAGTGAGATGGGAGTACACTACTGATGATTTGAGGGATGAGAATTATACAGGATGTACTTGTATACATTTTCATGAAGATCGATTGAGTGGTTTAAAAGTCTATAAATGACATACATTCATTTTTATATAAAAGTGATCCCACTACAGGCCTCAGGAGGCCCTTGGGGTAGTAGGAGGTTAAGGCTCCCACTTTTTCTTGACAATCGGCACTTGATGTCAGCCGGGTTGTCAGCCCTGCGTGACGGCCGCCTTTACCCCAGAACAAGCGTCTGGTACTCATTTCAGTTAGAGGCTGAGTCGACCCCAGGGCCATAGTGCCGCCAGAAGGTTTGGGTCAGTTTAAAAACCTGACCCCACCGGGACTCGAACCCTCGACCTTCCGGCTTGTAGCGCAGTGCCTTAACCACTACGCTACGGCGTGCCCCATTCATTTTTATATATGAGATAGAAGTAGTTTCCCGGCTGCTTAGCAAGCATTTAAACTTTGATCAATTTAAATGCGTAATTTAAAAAATACAATTTTTAAAGTGTACATGTGGAAATTGAAAAAGAAAACTATATTTTTAATTAAGAGATGTCCCCTGTGATTTTTTTTTTTAATTTCGAAACAAAATTTGTTTTTAAAGTTTTAAATTTAGGGAAGAAAAACTTTTCAAAATTCAATTACATCCTACACAATTAAACATATTATTCAATATGTGATCCTGGAATTGGAGATGTTCTCTTCTGCTGCTGACATTCACTATTTTGTGGTTAATTGTTTCAATTATAGACCCTGCATATCAGGGTAAATCTTCAGTTAGTATTTTTGACTAATACATGGCAGATTCACATAATATAAACTCTATTTCTGAAGTATAAAACACAGTTTGAAATTAGATAAATTAAATTTCCAGATATGTAATTTTCCACTCAATTTAATTCTAAAAACACCTTGTTCTACATGGACTATTGTCAGTGGTGCTGCCGAGACCATTGTTTCATGTTCTGGTAGCATAATTTCAATTTCATATTTTTAATTTCAATTTTTTGTTTCTGAATCCTGTAAAACTGAAAATACATATAATTTTAAAATATTATCTCTGGCATAGGCCTATACTACCTCAAACTGTGAAAGGGTACAGATACTGCGAGGGTGTGAATTATTTGCAAGTTTTATCTTAAATTTTGTCCACTGCTGTGGTCTGAAGGTAGTGTGCTGCCTTGTCACTCAGTGGGCCCGGGTTCGATCCCCGGTCGAGACAGTTTTCTGGGTGAGGTTTCTATCGGGGCTTTTCCTCACCTATAAGACAAATATCAGGAAACCTTAAGGCCCAAACGGTCCCCGAACATCATATGGCCATCGCAATCATTATCATTCATATTCATCTTAGATTAAGTTTAGGTTTAGGGACTCTACTGTCATATATCATCATCATTACCCATCATATTATTGGGGCAATGTAACCCCGCCTTCCAGGAGTGCCAACTTCGTAAGTGGGTTACAATTATGCCATTGCCCAGGAGAGAATACCAGAAATGTCCAAAAGGACAAACTGGGCATTAAAAAATCTTAAATTTTAGAGCATAGTGCCAATATATAGGCTATATAGGATTGGACAACGTTGGTTGGTCCTGAGCTCATTCCATTGAAAGCTAGTAGGAAAGAAATATTTGGTTGAATCTTGTGTTAGTATTTAACTACATTTATACGAGAGTTGCTTAATTTTCTGAAATAAATTCCTTGATTTAAGATACAAGAATGTCTTAATCTTAAGGATAAATTGTCTTTTAAAAACTCAGGTAATTTATTAGCGTTCAAATCTGCACGTGAAAGGGTCGATAAAAATAATTAGTTCCGAGGTCCTTTATTTCAATCTTGAGATTATTTATTGTCCCTTAAATATATGGCACAAAACCTATTGCTTTACTTTCCTTCTGAAGAAACTATTTGTGCCCTTAAAGATATGACGACGCCAGCAAACCTCCGAAGATATCATGATGTGACAGAACAGGCTAATAAATAACCCTAAAATTGAAGTATATATTAATGATATATAAGTAAGGTCTAAAATGCTCTTAGGATAGTAAGAGGTTAATTTTCTAGGCATTGACATGAGATCTCAGCCTTACATGACGACCATATTTACCCCAGTACATACTCTAATACTATTTTCACTTCAACCTCAGTGAACCCTGTGGTCATGGTCTATCAGAAATTTTAGGACAGTTTTAGTCCTTGGGACTCAAACCATCAATTTTTTTTCGCCTGTACTGTATTGCCACAAGCCATAACCAACTATGTTATGGAGTACTTCAATGTTAATGATGTGTGTGTGTTTACAGGTTTAAACTGTTTGAACTTAGATGAGAATGCAGATGGAGCTCTGGGATGTAACGATGGCTTGATGGCTGCTCCAGATTTTCCTTCCTCTGGGTTCAACTCAACTGACGTCAGCGAAGCAAAACCGGAAACGGAAGACATTCTGGTGAGTATCTGCAACAATTACTTTATTACAATGTCATGAGCAGGCGCACACAGTGAGATTATTCATTGACTTTAGAGATGGGATTTTAAATGTACTTGGGACTGTCACCAATTGGAAAAGCAACACTGAAAAGCAGGATTTTGGTTATTTTTACATCATTCCCTCCTAAGGATGAATAGTGTCAACTACCCCCCCCCACGATACAATGACATTAATAAGCTGTTAGTTTATGCTGATGATGTAGTACAATTGGGCAATAGCGAGGAGATACTAAGGACACACACACACACACACACACACACACACACTATTGAGTAGGGACTGGAAGTAAATATTGATGAAACTAAATATATGGTCCACATAAAATTACATCATATAATGCAAATGGACAGCTAATAACAAATGAGGGAAATTTTGAAGAAGTGGCTGAATTCAAATACTTAGGAACAATAATTTCAAGAAGGAATGAGATGCACAAAGAAATTAAACATAGGCTCAATTTTGGCTATTATGCATTACAAAGAAATTAAACACAAGCTCAATTTTGGCTATTATACATTACAGGGACTATTTTTTTCCCCAACCGCTTTCAAAAAACGTTAAACTGAAAATATATAAAACGGTTATTCTACGAGTTATATTACATGGATGCGAAACATGGACTCTTACTTTAAGGGAGGAAATGAGAGTATTTGAGAATAAAGTTCTTAGGAAAATTTTTGTGCCAAAAAGATATGGATGGGTGAATGGGGAAAACTACATAGTAGTGAGTTACATGTGTAGGAAGCTAATAAGAACAATTAAGTCTCATAGGCTGCGATGGGCAGGTCATACGATATGTATGGGAGATGAAAGAGGTGCATGGAAATTTCTGGTAGGAAAAATCAGAGGGAAAATGCCCAGTTGGTAGACCAAGAATGAGGTGGGAAAATAACATCTATGATTTGAGGAAAGCAGATTATGCAGGGGATGATTGGAAAACGTTAGCTCAGGGATAGGGATGTATGGATAGCTTATGTCCGCTCGGCCATGAACCTATGGGTTTGATAGAGCCAGTGAGTTAGTTATGCTATTATGCATTACAGGGCCTCTTGTTGTCCCAACTCTTTTCAAAAAACATTAAACTGAAAATGTATGAAACTATTATTCTACCAGTTATATTATATGGATGCAAAACATGGACTCTTACTTTAAGGGAGGAAAATAAGATTATGAGTATTTGAGAATAAAGTTCTTAGGACAATTTTTTGACCAAAAAAGGATGAACAGGCAGGTGAATGGAGAAACTACTTAATAGTGAGTTACATGATATGTGTAGGAAGCCAGATATAATAACAGTTAAATCTCGTAGACTGCAATGGCCAGGACATGTGGCACATATGGGGGGTTGAAAGAGGTACATGGAAGCTTCTTGTAGGGAAACCAGAGGGGAAAATGCCCAGTTGGTAGGGTAGACTAAGAATGAGGTGGGAGAATAATATTAACCATGATTTGAGGGAAGTAGATTATACATTTAATGATTGGAAAACATTATCTTAGGATTGGGATTTAGAGAGAGCTTGTCAGGTTGGCTGTAATCTTAGAGTTTATAGTGCCAGTGAGTTAATTATGGGGTGAAACAGTAAAAATGTTGGTATGAGGGATGAAGGTATTTTGGAGAAATAGAAAGATGTTGGTTAGGTTTGAGAATATGCTTTTAGGTAACTTTTAAGGGATATATACCTACTTAATAACTCTAAATCAAGTCTGTTTAGTGACACCTTCAAACCACCTGCATTTCAGCAACTTACTTCAGGACAAGCGTAGCCTGGTATTTAAAAGTGTGATAAGTTGGGTCCTCTTTTTTTACTGGAATTTGTGTGGAAAGTACAGGGGGGTCAGTCCAAGGTATTTTCTGGAACTGAGGTTCTTAAGTTTTGTTGAAAACTATAATTGAAGTGCTTAAGGCAGTAACATGATACACCACATTATGTTAACAAATGCCATTTATTACATTCATTCATTCATTTTGAGAATTTTCCTCATCATTGAGGGTTTTCTCCAGCCAATCTTGGTAATTAACATGAATTTAAAAAATACATAAATTACTATAGAATTATAGACTATCAATTTGCAAAAAAAAATCACATATTTCCCTTAATTAAAGTTCTCCATTGTTCTCTGTCCTGTGTCTTCATCTATCACACCATTTTTTTTATTATTTTTATATTTTTAAAAATATTTATAACAATGATAGCAAATAAATGTATTGAAATATTCATAAAAGCATTTATAAGTGTGCCAATGATGAATTAAAACATATAGACACACAATGTATTAACAATAATACTGCCCAATTAGTATTTATAATTTTTAGAAACATTAAAATCCTTACATCTCAGAAAGAACAATATGTGGCTTATCATGTTATTGCCCTAAGACCTTCAATGGTATTAAATGTGAAATTTGTAGATCTGTTATTTATATCTTGTTGTAGCTGGAAGTGTGCTTTAGGTTTATTGATATAAAAGTTTGCTTTGATAGGTAATAATGGAAGGAAATACAGGTTAGCAGAAAATGTATTAAATTAGACGTAGCATGAAAAATTATTAACAAGAACAAGTCACTGAATAGTCTGTGGTCTACTGGTTGCCATGACTTCCTTTGGAAGGTAAATAAAGTTATGGCTCCTCTGTGATACATTTATGTCATATAAAAGATTTGTTGGTCCTTTCACGTCTACATTTGCATTGTAATTCTAATGATCTGAGCTATTATAGTGTGTTGAATAGAAAGTTTTAAAACTAAATGGTTTTAAAATGTAATAAACTATTCTTTTAGTTCCCAAACCACAATTAAAATGTAAAAAATTTTAGACATGCACAGAAACCATGTTTTTAATACCTGTTTGCCCTGCTTCACAAAAATGAACTGGGTGAACAAGATTAGTTCAGTGACTGGTTCTTTGTAATATAAATAGTTAATAATCCCATTACAGGTCATAGGAGACCTTTGGGGTAATAGGAGGTTAAGGCTCCCACTTGTTCTAGACAATCGGCAGTTATTGTCAACTGGGTTGTCAGCCCTGTGCGACAGCCACTTTTACCCCAGAACAAGCATCTGGTACTCATTTCAGTTAGAGGCTGAGTCGACCCCAGGACTATGGTGTCACCAGAAGATTAGGGTCAACTTAAAAGTTCTCACTCCACAGGGAATCAAACCCTCAACCACCTATGCTATGACATGCCCTGGTTCTTTGTAATAACCATAAACAGTTGTCTCTAGAACTTTGAAGGAGATTATCATTAAATTAGTTGATTGAGCCTCCTGTTAAAGATTTAACCAACAAATTAAAAAGAAAATATCATTAAATTTCGGTGAAATAGGGAATAAGAGATAATTTAAATGTGAACATGCCTGCTGTATTACTAGTGGTTCTGGGTTTGTTTCCTGGTGAGATTTTAAATGTTAAGACTAGGAGACTTTTGTCTGAAATCCTTGATTAGGAAAACCTTACGGTTTCATTTCTTTGTTTGTATGAATTATATTTGCTTAAGAAACACCACCACAACCAAAGTGACTTTTCAACTTTTTTTTTTTTTGCCCCATTTTTAAAGGGAAACAAAAAGGAAGTTTTAAAAAAATTCAATTTGATTGTGGGGGTGTTTCTCAAGTGATGTTTTATCTGATTGAAGTGTTTTGTTTATTTCAGGTTAAATGGTAGGAGCAGCTGTCCTTGGAATCTTATAAATCAGTGTACCTCAAGATGTTCTCAAGTCTTGTAAATTTTTTATAAAATATTTATTGTGAAATATACTCTTTATTTTATAAAGAAAGTTTTTATTATTTGTATGCACCATTGTAATTATCAAAATCCTTTCCTTGCTAGACTGCTACTTTTGTTTTTAGGTGTGGGACTTAGGGTGATTTTTTTAAGGCTTTTTTTTGGCCAAAAACTAATTCAATTTAACAATTTTTGTGATATTTTTCCCATTTTTATCAAAAATTTCATTTAACTTTCCAAATTAATGCCTGAAATTTAGTTTTGAAGTTTAAATTGAAATTTCAAAACTAAATTTTAGGCTTTAATTTGAAAAGTTCAGTGACATTTTTGATAAAAATAAGAAAAGTATCAGGAAAATTGTTAAAATACAGCAATTTGTGGCCAAAAAAGGTCCTAGAAAAATTGCTCTAAGTCCAACATGATAAATACTCGCTCCGGTAGGAAGTCCACAGGAATATGTTAAGGTTACATTTCACAACAAAGTCAAGAAATTTAATTAATTTACTTTATTGCATTCCTTGGAAAAGAAAAAGTACACTTCATACATACATATAAAATACAATAAATCTTTGTTAAACTCCTTTCACATTAGATGATTTTGATATATGGCAGAAAATTATGCATCCACAGACCTTCATTCAAAGTGAAGAAAAGTATGGAACCTTTCACATTTCAAATATAGCACAATGTGAAAGGTCCACCTCTTCTTCACTTCAAATAAAGAAATATGGATGCACAATTTTCTGCCATATATCCAAAACCATCCACTGTGATCAGAGCCTTTACATCACAAACATTTAACATACCTTCACTCTTTGATGCGCACACAACCTATATAATGCAACTTCAAAATAAATTTAAAATAAAACTCATTAATACAACATATTGCAGAACCTAAAGCCAAAAGTGAAAAAATAAAATGAAATTAATTTTTTTAAGATTTTTTCTTTTCCAAACTGGGATTACAACCCACATCCCATGTGATAGGACCTAGGGTACCTGATGAATTTAAATAAACTCTTTACAAACAAACAAAAATTGCTATTCTATGCCAGGCATCAATCTTGTTATAGGCCACTAGTTACAAACTACAGTATATCAATTAAGTGATCCCACTACATGCTTAGGAGACCCTTCAGGTTGCAAGAGGTTAACATTCTAAATGATCTGAACCATTAATCAGCCCTGCATGACAACCACAGAACAAAAACCCAGTACTCATTTCCATTAGAGGCTGAATCAATCCCAGGACTATGGTATGCCAGTAAGTTTAGGCCAGTTTAGAAATGTTAACCTCACTGGGTCTCAAACCCCAACTATGTAAATACCTATCTAACAGTAAAAATAAACACCTGGTCTCATTTCCATTAGAGGCTCAGTCAATTCCAGGGCTATGGTACTGCCAGTAAGTATTGGCCAGTTAGAAATTGTGACCTCACTGGATCTCAAACCCCAATTATATCAATAGCTATCTAATGATCAGAATAAACACCTGGTATTCATTTCCATTAGAGGCCAAGTTAATTCCAGGGCTAAGGTTGTTAAGTTTAGGCCAGTTTAGAAATTCTGACCTCACTGGGTCTCAAACCCCAACTGTATCAATAGCTATCTAATGGTGAGAACAAACACCTGGTACTCATTTCCATTAGAGGCCAAGTTAATCCCAGGGCTAAGGTTCTGTCAATAAGTTTAGCCAGTTTAGAAATTCTGACCTCACTGGGTCTCGAACCCCAACTGTATCAATAGCTATCTAATGGTGAGAACAATCACCTGGTACTCATTTCCATTAGAGGCCAAGTTAATCCCAGGGCTAAGGTTCTGTCAATAAGTTTAGGCCAGTTTAGAAATTCTGACCTCACTGGGTCTCGAACCCGAACTATATTAATAGCTATCTAATGATTAGAACAAAAACCAGGCACACATTTCTATTACAGGCTGAGTCGACCCCAAGGCCACAGTGCTGCCAAAAGGTTTAGGCCAGTTTAGAATACCTGACCTTACCAGGACATGAACCCCCAACCTTCCAGCTTGCAGCATTTTCCCATAAGTAACAATGCTATTGTTGTGCCTCCAAGTACATCTACCACTATCTAATGCTAGCAATATGACTTCCGAATTGTTCAGTTGTATTTCTCCTGTAGCCAATTGTTAACGTTAGGTTAGATTAAATTAGTTAGGTACTCGGCAATCTTCTTTTTTATTATCATGATTCCATAAGTTGGCTATTCTGATTTAGCAAAATTAATAGTCGTATTCCAATGTGATAATTTGCATTTTAGGTTATTTTATGTCGACTACTTATTCAATTTTTAGATTTTTTAGAGTGTTTTCAAATAAAAACTGTATAATTATATTTATTATTTTTCATTCTGCTATAATTATTTTTGCCTTTTTCTATTTGAACTTATATAAACTGATACCTGGCATATAATTATCAATTTTCTTTATCATTTTAGTTTCACTTTTGGTTTAACTCAACAGATGCCAAAGTCTAAAATTCAGAAAACAGATTTATATAAAATTCTTGCAAGTCACACACTGAGCAGTGGCAGCACATCCTGTATGTTCAATGATTCACTGAACCCCCAAGAAAAACTTGGTTTATTATAAATAAATAATTATGAAAGTATATTTTTACTTTATTTTGCAAATTTCTTAAATGCCCAGATAGTTTCAATCGGCAATTGATTTCTGCTGCAGAAATCTTGAGCAGTTAATAAGCTTTAAGAAGAGTGCAGAGGTTCATTTTTTTTTGTATGAATCCCTTGGCATTAGTTTGTAGGCTTCTGAGACCTGCAAGAGGCAATGAAAAGACAACTTTTATGTCTCTCATCATAACCAGCAATATACAAATTCTGGTTGGAAGTAACAAGTCAACCCTGTGTTCTATATTTACATGGCAAGAGAAATATCTTATTTCAATAACATTTGTTTACTTTCATTTTTAAATTAAGTTCCCCACTTTTTCTTACTTCTTTTCTTAACAGTTAAATGTCACTTAGCATCTATATTTTTTAAGGTACTCTGAAATGGTAAATATTATAAGGTTCATGATAGAAAAATTCCAGCCTAGTATTTGGCTTGAGAAAAAATCAATAATCTTTGTCAAGTTATTTGGCACTGGGGATTGAACCCAGGATCTACCAAATATGAACCTAAATAAAACAGCTTCAGTCAACTCGCTTGGTCTCTGCATCATATGAATATAAAGCAATTTCAAGAATGTTTTAGTGAACCCTCAGTTAAGACAGGAGCCACCACTGACTGATATAATATAGTAGTACTGAAGTGATTTGGAAACTTTACATTTCACCTCATGAAACATTTCCTCTCACCTGGACATCTTTTGGTATTCATCCCTATTTAAATTAAAGTTTTTAAAATGTTTTATTATAATTAAGGGAAATCTATGCCACCATGCCACCTACATAAAGTCAAATAAAAAAACTGGAAAAAAACAATTTATCCTTGTAGTATGTGAATAATTACCCGAGAGAAATGTTTTTTTTTCACAAAAAATATGAGAAATGTCTTAAAGTGAAAAACTGAACTCAAAGCAATCTAAAATCCCCATATTTACAATATAAAATGTATTAGTCAATGCTCTGACTGTGTAGCCAACTAATCACAAAAACCCACTAACAAGTGAACACTACACTATCTAGTATACACTAACTTGCTATTTTCTCACCCTAACTTGACCAAACTAACCCTAACTTTCCATTTTCTCACCCTAACTTATCCACTAATGTAGGTGGACTCCTAGGATAGAATCCCTTTAAATGTTGGTAAACATGTTAGCAATTTGCTCTAGCAGGAACATGTTATCACATTGGACAGTATGATCAACAGTCATTTATTCACTTGTCTAATTTTCACAGGTGGGACAGTGGCATAGAATAACCAAATTAAGTTTTCCTACTCAATGAAGCCAGGGATAGAAACCAGTCCTGTGCTAATCACTGTTTTATGAAGTGAGATGTAAAAATAATCCGATTCATTTACATGAATTCTAAATTAAATACAACCTTTGAAAGAATTGATGGCATAGATAATGTTTAAGTTGCAGAGTGACGTCATTGCACATGATCAGATGTCAGCTACTTGGTTCACAAGTGCACAACTATTTGAGAAACAAATCAGTTCAATTTCGTTTTGTGTCGTAGAAGGGAAAATAATTTCATGTAAAAAATAAAGCAAAGCAAATCAAATCAAATTAAAGAAAACAAACAAAATGAAATGAAATGATAAAAAGAAACATGACAGCAGATCGAACATGCAACATCATGCATGGAAACAGATGTTCTCTCCACTAGACCACAAATGTCCCTGCTAGAAACAGTCTGTATGAAGCAATGCAACACTCCAAAACTTAATTGTATATTGGAACTAGATATTAACTTGACTTAGTTTAAATTAATCAGACGTGTTTTGCATTAGTTGTGGAAATAATCTTGTTATGCCTTGTATTTTATAAACTAAGTAATGAGATGTTGCAATCATTAATAATTTTCTATATATGACCTGTTTCCTTTAATTTATTTCCCTATTTATACAAATTTATTTATTTAACGAAGCATGGTAATGCATAGGCATTGTAAAATTAATGTAATTAAATCTTCCTGGCCAGGATCGAACCTGCACCCACATCATTGCAAAAGAGCATCTTACCGACTGCTCTACTGAAGCGAATGAAACAAATACTGCATGAAGAATGACTTACGCTGCCTGCTTTGTACTCCAAGTCAGCACAAACAACAACATACTGGTGTTAATCGCTCTTCAAAACTAACTTTCCACTAGAGTTGCACCACCAATTTTTTCAAAGGCTCTACTCAGTGTTACTTTATAATTTTGATATACACACACATTCTCATTTGCAGCTTAGGTGAATTCCATATAAAAGACAAAGTTCATTTCTGCTCCCTTGTAGGGATATTTTACATCTATTATGTTTCGCATTTGCAAACCTAGATATAAAAAATACAGCCACCTGGTGTTATCTCAGAAAGCTACCTAAACATTTGCAACATTTGAAAGATTGTATTTAAACAAACCTGAATGATTATCTCTTAGTTTAGATTCATTACCGTGCATTTAGTCTGAAGCAAATGGGTTAATATGAAGCAGCTACATCTAAACTGTGTTCTTTAATAAATATAAGTTTTTTAATGTTGATTCTTGAAACTTTTTTCTTTCTAATTGAATATCGTATCACATGCAAAAGGGTTATGCCACTTGTTTTTATTCTCTTAATTTTTAGCCACTGCTTTTAGTGACAGAATCTAAAACACAGTTCTTGTGGACTGGGAGAAAAAACATTGTGAGAATGAATGGAATGGTCCTATGCATCAGCAACATTGTTTTAACCTAGCTTTGAATTATGTAGCCAATGCTTTAGTTATTGTTCTCAATTTAATTTCAGAGTTTAATGCAAAAACAACAGATGTCACCTGACAAAAGTTGTCATTTAATGAAGGGTGAGGGGACAACATTTCTCAAAACTTATTTTTGTGCATTATCAACTGCATTATTAAATTTTGAAATATATTGTTTGTTTAATCAAAATCACATTCCTTTCTGACTAGTTTTAGAAGAAAATATTCAAAACAGATTTCTGACATCAGACTTCAATCTCTATTTCAGAAAAAAAAATTGTCAAGTTTTTTGCCCACACCCAAAACATAGAATATTGCTAAAAATATACACATTGCTCAAGTCTTTAGAATTCTACAAAAAGATTCGAAATATTTAATTGTGCATGGTTTCGAGAATAAAATTAAATGCAAGACAATTGTTTGCAAATGTTAACCCAGTTACAATGGAATTCACCTGTAAAATATTAGAAATTATGAAATAGTAGTTTCTTGCATATAAAGAAAATTTGATATTGTGTAAAAAAAAAAATAGTAATGAATATTTAGTTCACCATTCTCTCCAGCAAGTGGCTGTAAACACTGGAACGGGAGCAATGGCATTTCTCACTTCACTTTTGCTGAAGAAAGAACAGAAATTATTAAATGGGAAAAGACACTTAAATGAGGGAAAATTCTGAAGTTGACAGAATTAAGATACAGGGTGCAGTGTAAGTCTTAACCACTGCACATGGTTGCAAGGAAAAAAATCTGGTTGAAACAGAGGTTTGAATATGGACCTTAAGAATATGAACTCAAACATTAAAACAACAACGGAGGTCACTTTTAACAATTCCGTTACTTTTTTGTATAGATGTTGTAATCTACAGAAAATAATATATTTGCATTTTTGGTTAACTGACTTATGCTGCACCCTGTATCTAGAAACAATTACAAGTTGCCGGAATGAGGCACAGAAGGAAATTAAAATTAGGAAACGTGCTATCATTTATTAACATGCCCTTATCCCATATCTGCTAAATAAAAAAATGTTACAAAAATAAACAAAACAATGATTGTTCCAATTAGATGGTTGCATAAAATATGATTCTAGGAGAAGGAGAAAATATAGTTGGAAAAAAAAAAGCTTAGGAAAATTTATGGACCAAAGAGATGAATGGAGAAAACTACATAAAAGTAATGTGGAAAATTAGCTTTAATAAGGAAGGTTAGTCTGAAATTGCAATGGGCAGCACATATGGCATGAAAGGATACCATAAGGAACTCAGCAGATATGAAGTAGCATTCCTACTCTAATCATAATTCATAGCTACCTCTGCACGATGAACCATCTATAAAGTATTATTTTATTCAGCGATCATCTTGAATAGCTCAGAACTTTAAGTTTAACAACTGGTTGTGAAAGGTGTGACTTTTTTCAGACCTTTTTTCAGGCTTGGAGTTCTTTCAGATGTCAAATATATAGCACAGGACCCACATTAACTTACCTTCCCAAGGAAGCTACAGTCAGCATTTTTAAGCTCTGAAAATATCCATTGAACATGGCCGGATTTAAACTATAATTTCGGAAACAGGCCACCGGAACCGATGACCCGTAATTTTAATATCGGCTTTTGATTGTCTTTACATGAACTTAATTTTTTTTTCGGTAATTTTATTATTTTCATTTGATCAGTATATATATATTTCTCTCAGGTCACTATAATAGTAATATTTTTGTTACCGATTCAACAGTGGCGGGTCCTGCCCAAATTAACTTAAAATTCACTCTACTTCTCTTTAAATTAACATTTATGAACTAACGTAAAGTCTCAAATAATATTACCGGAACAATTTGTTTCGCTATAACTAAACTCTGAGTACAGGAGTTTCGCTCAGAATTCGTGTTTTTGCGCTGGTTGCTTAACCGGCGATCAAAAACATGGAAACTTGGAAATATATTTCGCCAAAGAACTGATTCAAGGTGGTTCATAGGGAGAAAACCTATCTGCCCACTTATAGCTTGCCTGCGCGAGTTATCCGATACATGGCTGATTCAAAATATATTGAAAATATTTAAGGAATTGTCCAAAAAAATGATACTATTCTTCATTATAATTATTTTCTTTTTTAATAAAATTGATTATATAATCAATTGAGTTGGTGTTTACTTGATGAAAATCCATATGTATTAATTATTTTTATTGATGATTCAATAAACCAATTGACATACAGAATGCGCAGATCGTAGTATCAAGCCATCTACGCTAAAATACCTGGAATTTCTACCAAAAAAAAACTGGTTGAAAATTATAATAAGTACTTCCTCTGAAGCACCGTACATTTTTTTCTTTCATATTTGCTTGAATTATATCCAAGTCTTCAATTCTAAGACGTCCTAAGCAGTCTTCAGAATGTTTATGAGAAAATTATTGAACATATTTTCAGACATTGAAACCTAATTTAAAAAAAAAAGGAAACTATAGTTTACCAAACGACCTGTTAAATTTAGTCTACTAAAATAGTCGCAAAAAAGTAATTAGCAAAAATATATTCTTCCTCGTCATAAATTTCCAATGTAAATTTAAAAATGTCGCTAGTATTATTGCATCTTTAAAATTGAAACTTTCGAGTATTTGTTCACAACGACTTATCCATGAATTTCATGACGAAAACTACCTTTTCACCCATATCGTAAGAACGATTAAAAAACCTACAATCTTATAATATGCCGTTAAACAGCTCCTAGTGTGAATATTTCGTTCAATCTGTATTCAGATTGATAAAAGTTAGCTTATGTTACGAGTAAGTCATCTAATTTTGGTACTATTTTTAATTCTAATAATGCAAGGGCAATTAATAGTATGTTCTTGGAATTGCCATTTTATAAATATTCGCGAAATTATTTAAGTTACGTTATTCTAGTACGATATCCATTATTATAACTAACAAGTTTTAATGAATGTTAAACAAATCGCCGTTTTCCGTTACAAGACATTTTATTTGTTAACCAGCTGGAATGCAACCTAACTAAATAATATATTGCAGTTAGTCTGATTTGCGATATATATTTTAAGTTTAATGCTCGATTTCAGGAAGAAAAATTGGCCAAACGAAGCGTTAAGTATTGCGTACCCTAATTTATTTAAAATATATTGTTCGAGTTCCATCAAATACGGCTTCATTAAACATATTGAACGTTTATCTGTGGTGCAGTACTCATTTAACATTCTTGTTTATTATAGGCCTATTCTGTTACATCGCTAGAGATTGGCTAATAATAATGCATCTTATTTGTAAAATGTCCGTTTCCGTCTAACGAAGCTTGGCGAAACACAAAATTTCAGTAACGATCTTTAAAATAATTAAAATATGATTAAAAAGTTAACGAAGGTTGGTGAAACCGGCTATAAGACAAACCAACATTTAAAACTAAGCGAAATGTGACCTTACAAATTACTATATGCACATTTATAATGAATCTTTCACTATTGAACCATTTAACATGGACTAATAAAGAGCGACGAGTTATAGTAAAAAACCAAATTAACAATTAGGCGTATATTAAAAACATAATCCCTGTAATGCGAGACAAGCAATTATTAAAACAGTATTACGAAATAATTTGGAATTTTATTTACACGAAATCCAATGACGCCTTTCATACTAAAATTTTCATCCCTAACATACCCACAGACCATTCCTATCCCTAAGGCTTAACTACATATATACTCTATTTCTCACCAACCATGACCGGTTTAATACTTTACCTCCTCAAAAATAATAAAACTGCTTCATCGTATTGTAACAGCATGGAAAAATCACTGCAGACGTCTCATCATCTGATCCAGAGATCGACCGGTCGTACTGCAGTCTGCTACTCCGCCAAATATCCACTTCAACACGGTCAACGTCGCAGAATTCCTCACGAGAATCTTCCACCAACTGAAACAATAATTGAACAATCATAAAACTATAAATGCCCCGTCATATACCCTTAGTGAAATATGGGTTTTAGCATTTATGTTAAAATAAGAAGAAAAAAATGAATATATTAAATATAGTAAATCAAATTATAAACTGGACAGATTTTAGTATTTTAAGTTCTAATTTTACAAAATGAAGGTATATTTTATATAACTACTTAAACATGTTCACTAAATAATAAGGGACGTAGTTTAAACCCACGATCCCTTCATTTCACTAATCAAAAATAATTACAACAAAAGAAAACTCTTACCAATTGAATCCATTTTACTGGAGGTCCCTTAACGTTCTGAAGCACGATGCTTTGTGCTTCTTATATTTATGTGTTATCAAATAGAGTGACCAACCTAACAAATTTTAATAGTTTAATAGTGAATTTCTGAACTGTTTACAGAAACATCAAATGGCAAATTTTATTAAGGACACATTTACAAATGTTATGTTATTGGCCTATCAGCAGTGGTAGATTTCTCATCCTAAAATAATGTAATACAAATAAATCATTTTCCTAAGTTTTATTTCTGTTACAAATAAAAAATTATAAATAACTAAAATCTAAGGCTGTTTAATTAAACTTCAATTCTAATTAATGTAATTATTCAGTTGACTTCATTTTAAAACGACAACAAAAAGTAATGAATCGAATATCCATATATTTAATTTAGCTGTATTTTTTTATAACTGACGAATTTTTGCGTCTTATTAGTCCTACAACAACAGTTTTTATGTTTATTATTTTTAGGTCAAATATTCTGTCAGGTTATTGCTATTGTGCCCACGTTTTCTGGTTTTAGCGAATTCCAAAGGAATGAAGTTACTGACGTTCTTATCAAAAGATTTAAGAAAAAAGATTACAGATCATCACCGATCTTGTTTAGCAAACTCCGAAAATGACCATGACCAAAATTTGCACACACACACATAATTATACGTATATATATATATATATATATATATATATATATATACACACATACATACTCGATGTGTGTTACTGTTGAGGCTCTAACGGCAGCAAACTTTATCTTTTTTGGAACCAAACTAAACATAGGCCTATAGTAATTAATTAAGGAGGACAAGGTCAAGTTTATTACGCAACAAAATCGGAACATTGGGTGCAGGAGTTAATCTGAAGCAACAATTAAAAAATGGTTCTAGCTGGCCGGAATTTTCGATTTTTCAGAACGTAATTATCATGTAAGAGTTGTTTAATAAATGTTTGATCAGCAAACTATTATCATTTAGATGAGTATTACCCATAAACTAAAGTTTTGTGGTAATATCTTTAGAGTTTACCGGATGAAATGTTTTCTGGCAATGACACTTCATCAACAACAACGATTAAGCCAATGGCCTGTTCCGATCTCATTATATGTCGAATTGGTCCTTCCATCTCTTCAATAGTCTTCCCAACAATCTTTTCCCTTTTGGTTTATAATTAGGCTATACATTCTTCTTGATATGCGCTGTTCATTCATTCGTAATACGTGCTGAAGGTAAGCATTTTGATAGTATTTTATTCTTTCACAGAGATTAAATATATTAAGTTCTGTTCTTATATATTCGTTTTCTTTTTATCGGTCCTTTTGTATCCTGCAATGAAACTTGGTATATATAATTTAATTTTGGACTTATTGAGGAATTAACTTAGTTTATGGAATTCCTACGTAACAATATGTTTTTTAATGAGAATTAGAGAATATTCTAATAGGAAATTTTATTAGGCACACGTTTATACAATTTTAACTAAATATGTAACAATAATAACATTTACATAAAAAATAGAAGACTCTTGTGAAGTTACTGCGTTTAAATGTCTATTCTGGACCTACAGCGGCTGGAGAGATGACAATAGGCGTTGACCATTGGTATGTTTACCAAGAATGATATAATTATTCCCAAATATAAAAAAAAATCTGGTTAAACTTTTTATAAATGGAGCTGGGAGTCCCGAGCCCCACATGACTTGAATAATGAGGGTATGAAGACGTGATATAGTAATAATAATTTTTTTTGTCTAATGCCACCAGGTTGTCTTTTATGACATTTCTGGTTTTCTCCCTTGGCATTGGCGTAATTGTAACCCACTTCTGAAGTTGGGGCGCCTAGAAGGCGGGGTTACGTTACTCCGATGATATCATGGGTGATAAATGATAAATAAGCGCCAGGAGAGTACTTAACCTAAATTCCAGACCATGGGCAACCACAGGAATAATTTCCTTTAAGGAAAAATTCCTATGGTTTGACCGGGAATCGAACCCGGGACCTCATGAACAGCCGTCAGAAAAGCTGACCACTAGCTATGAGGCTGATCTTAATAAAATTATTATTTTCATGTTATTTCTGTTTTGATAAAAATTTGTTATATTCTTGCTTCATACGATAAACATAAATACCGACGGCTACGGGCATAACAAGGTGAAAAATTCGTAGTTTTATCTTATTTTCTACACGATAATCGAGAACAATTTTTTACAAAAAATGCTACATCACTTTCAACCAGTTATCTTTTACAGTTGTTCTTCCTTCAATTCACAACAGTTTTCCTGCATTGTGTAAGGTGTGATTTAAAAAAAGATAATTAATGTAAAAATAAAGCAATTAAAAACTGTGAAATAACACGAATATATACTAATTTAAAGTAAATTGTATTAATATAATGTTGAGTATTAATAATTTTAAAAAAATTCTGTAATTCTAACGTAAAATAAATGAAGGAGTATATGGCATATTTATTTATTTTAGTTGTTGGAGTTAAGACCATTAACGTATTCTCTTTCACTTCACCGAGGTTAAATTATACATATAATAACAATTATGAATTATCTACATCTTGATTAATAATACATAATAGGCATACGCTATAAATAATAATAATAATAATAATAATAATAATAATAATAATAATAATAATAATAATAATAATAATAATAATAATCCATCCATAGTAATTCTGCCCGAGGGCAGGTCTTTCACTTCAATCATAGCACTTTCATGCTATGCTTTGCAGCTTTACTAGGGAATTATAGGTGTGGTAGCTTCCCGTTGCTTTCCACACCGGTGAAGGATGATGATGATAATGATGGCCGGTGATTTTCGGGAACCGTTGGCCCTAAGCTTCCTGACATTTGTCTTACAGGTGAGGAAAAACCCCGAAATAAAGGTCACCCAGGAGCATGTCCCGATCGGGAATCGAACCTGGACCCGCTGCGTGACAAGGCAGCACGCTACCTCGAGACCACAGCGGTGGAAATAATAATAATAATAATAATAATAATAATAATAATAATAATAATAATAACATTAATTTTGAACAAAAAAAAATATCGAAAATATAGTGAAAAAAGACTGCAAAATTATAAGAAAAGTTTTAGGTCCACAAGTCATAGGTGAAGCATTTAGACTCAGAAGTAAAAAGGAAATAAAAATATATACAGACATTCATAGTGATATTAGAAAACGAAGGTTAAAATTTTATGGCCATATTAAACGAATGAACTCAAATAGGCTTACAAAACAGATAATGTAATTGAATGCAGGCTTTCACGGCCGGTAATCATAATGTTGAGTGATTCCGGGTTCTGTGGCCGTGGTCCATAGTTGGTGTTGATACCAGACGTTTCGCCCTCAACTGCGGAGGGCATCTTCAGTGGCGAGTGCTTCTAGGCGTGTCAAAACACGCCTAGAAGCACTCGCCACTGAAGATGCCCTCCGCAGTTGAGGGCGAAACGTCTGGTATCAACACCAACTATGGACCACGGCCACAGAACCCGGAATCACTCAACATTAAGATAATGTAATTCTACGAAAACAGAAGTAAAGCTCCAGTGGATACTATGAAGTGGATTGATGAAGTCAAAAATGACTTAAAATTGGCAGAAATTACTAAAGAAGATATCCCAAACAGAGATATATTTAGAATTAAGATGAATAAGTGGCAAGTTGACCAAGAGGACAAACCGAAGAAAAAAACTGGAACAACTTGGACAGATGATAGAAAACAAGCTCATAGCAAAACAATGAAAGAAATTTGGGCTCAAAGGAAACGTCTCTAAGTACTTTACGTAGTCCTACATGGGCTCATCCGCAATAAAAAAAACAATAATAATAACCTATAATTTGATTAAGTAATTGGCTTGGTAAAGGAAGTTTAAAAATATAAAGAAATAATAAAAGTATAAAATGAACACGGTTATATATTATATTGTCTAAGGAAATATGTAGCGAGTCTTTTTGAACTGTTTTTGTGTCAGGGAATCCTTGATATACGAGCATAGTGGTGTAGTGATTTCCTACATTTTGAGAAAAACATTGTTTTTTATTTGTCAGTGTACAACGAATCAAGTTACCGTAATATTGGTAATAATGGAGTGATGGTATTAATTGTTGATGTCTTAGAAATACAGTATGTAGTTTCTTGTTTACAACCGTGTACTTTACTCATTTTTGTAAAAAACTGACACCACTATGTCATGTACTCCTTCATATATTAATATTTATTTTGATAAATGGAATCAGTTCTGTTTGGATAAATACAGGCTTAAGAGAGAGAAAGCATTATACGTATAACATCAAACCGAATTATGTTCCAATATAGCAATACACTTGCTAGTAATCAATTTACAAAAACCAATAACAAGATTATATAAAAATAGCAATGTTACATGGGAGTTAATTATATTCATAGAATAATTCTGCTAAAATTTGCATTTTTAATTTGCTTTGAAAACAAATCGTATTCAGGAAATACGATGTTCCTGTGAAATTATGAAAATCTGCCACTGCAGAAAGCATGTTTATTAGGGCCTATGTTTATTTTAATGAAACTAAATAACATTATCCTTAAGTATTTCAGTTACATCGGTTCTTAATACGGTACCTAGATAGCTTTATTGCGTACTACCAATGCTTTAAAACTTAAACATTCGAATTTATGTACTCAATCGGGAGGATCGTGTGATGGAATTTATAACCATGCAGTGATTGTGGAATTATGAAAATGCGTGACTGCAGAAAGCATGTACTGTACATTTTGTTTACTTTAATGAACATTAAACGTAAGTTACATCGGTTCTTATCTTCATTAATGTATTGCGCACAACCAGACGTTTTAAACGTAAACATTGTATTTGTGCTTAATGAAGTGGAAAATTGTCTTTATGGTCTCAGCCTCGTCATGTAAAATACATAAACAAGTTAATCTTCTTCATATCTGGTGAATCAACCCAGGTCGAGTCGCAGCCTCCTTAAGAACTCTCCTCCAGACCTATCTATTCAAATGTTAAGTCTTTGGACATATTCCAAAACTCCTTCCATCCACCTAGCTTTAGGTCTTCTAATTTTTCTTCTTCCATCTACTGATGATAAAGATATTATCGGTAAAACTGGAAGATATATATCGACAACCTTTTATGACCCTGGAAGCAGCTGCTAGTAAAATGGGTTCTAAAATAAAAAAAAAAAAACAAGTTAGACCTACGTACATGATAATAGATAATATAGCAAAACAAGAACCTGACACGTATTATATAAAGATAGAAGATTATACTTTTGAAGATCTCTAGTTCTGTATATCTATGCTCCATAATTAATTAATCTAATAAGAAATTAACAAATATATATCCTCAACTCATGGTCGAATCGAGGGATGATATGAGACGAACCCATATATATATATATATATATATATATGAATATTAATGTGTTTTTATGTTTAGTTAAAAAAGTATAAGGAAAAATAATTATAAATTTATATTTTTAGATACCTCGTGCTGATTACCCGGCATTGCCCGGGAATCTACTTATCCCGATCTTCTTGACATAAATGAACTGAAATACAAAATTAATGTGTTTTATGTTTAGTTAAATAAGTAAAAGGAAAAATCAAAGTATAGAACAGATGTCTAGTTTGAAATATTTGGGCTGTGATGTTGGCTACAATGTGGAAAGAGATACTGACTCCAAAATAAATAAATTTCAGGCGGTGTTGGAACAATACAGAGAACATTCAAAAATAAAATTAGAAAAGAAACCAAGATAAAAATGTATAATGTTATGGCGGTTCCATTGTATGGATGTGAAACTTGGGCTCCAGTGAAAAATCAGAAGGATAGAATACAGACGGCGGAGATGAGGTTCCTAAGACAAGTAAAAGGATGTACAAAGACTTGATAGAATAAGAAATGAGGATATAAGAGAAGAATTGAAAGTACAGCCTTTATTGGATAAAGTCACGAATTACAGACAGAAATGGATTGATCACATGGGTGGAATGAGTAAGGAGAGATATCCATTGTTAGCAAGAAATTACCAAGCAAGAGGAAGACGTGATGTTGGAAGACCTAGAAGACGTTGGGCTGATACATTATGAAGTCGGAACGGGCAATTGCCTAATACCTGGAGTGATGATGATGATGAATTATTTTTAGATACCCCGTGCTGTTTACCCGGCGTTGTCCGGGAATCTACTCATTCCAATCTTCTTGGCAAACATGAGCTGAAAGGCAAAAATTAATGTAGTACTTCTTATGATTAGTTGAAAAAGTAAAATGAAAATTAATTATAAATGTATATCGTAATTATTTTAAGATTCCCCGTGCTGATTATCTGGTGTTGCCCGGGAATCTACTTATCTCGATCTTCTTGGCATAAATGACCTAAGAGACAAAATTCGTTATTGTGAGTTATCCGTAAAAGAATACCCGCCATGTGCTGCTATGCTTGCACAGGAATCTACGTACTTGTCTCGATCTTCTTGGCATCAATGAAAGACAAAAATGATTATTGTGAGTTATCCGTAAGAGATAAACATATTCTGTCTTGGACTTTTTTGTAGAGCTTTTTGTGATATTCAATTCTGTGAACATTAAGTTTGTGTATTTGTTATGGTAGGCAGCGTAAGCCATTTAAGCGTCCAAAGAGCTACTTTTTTCACGTTTTCCACTACAAAGGGCAATTTTTATGGGTGTAGGAGTTGAGTATCACAACTTTCTTATAACCTATGTTCATCCCGGGA
The DNA here is from genome assembly GCA_030220185.1 of Diploptera punctata. Classification (NCBI taxonomy): domain Eukaryota; kingdom Metazoa; phylum Arthropoda; class Insecta; order Blattodea; family Blaberidae; genus Diploptera; species Diploptera punctata. The sequence continues at coordinate 2,417,504 of JASPKZ010000045.1, read as the reverse complement.
ATCTCCCAAACATTTTACAAAAAGCCCCATCACAATCGGATCAATGGTATGGCCGCGCATAAAGTACGAACAAACAAACAAACATTAATTTTTATATATTAGATTGTAAAGAGCACAAAATATGCATTAATACGTAACACTATCGTTCGGCACTTACTATACTGGAACTTCTGCTTTGTGTTCTGTATATGTTGGATAGATGGCGTTTGCCTGAATGTTCTGTCTTTTAACTTTCTAATATGGTCGATAGATAGCGCTGGTTTTGTCTATTTTTCAGCGCTTCAGTGGCATAAAGTGTTGCAGAAGCGCTTTAGCAAAAATATCTGCGGATGCAACGGAAATATGTGAAATTCGTTAAATGGGCCGATGCTGCAGCGGAAGCGCCAATTCAATTTGTTCGTAGACTTGTTACTTATATTACTTACGCGATCTATTAAAATTGATTATACAACTAAAACAGATATTCAGAAATTGCGATTTATTTTAACGGATGCAATTTATAAAACGAACGAATAGATCATTTATAGCAGTAGTGGTCCTGGTCACTCCACCGGGAAGCATAGGGCCTTGATAAAAGCTCGCCAATGCACTCTGCTGTTTGCAAATGCCTTAATTTCATACCAACTCATCCCTGCCTGTTCAGCTTCATCCCATGTTGCCCTAGGTCTTCCTCTTCGCTTTCTCAATCCTTGGGGGTTCCATTCAAATGCCATTTTTGTGATGTTATTATTCTCTCTCCTTAACACAAGACCAACTCATTTCCATTTTCTAAATTTGATTTTTTTACAAATTTCATTTTGATTCGTTCTTCTCCAAAGTTCTTTATTTGTTATAATCTCTGGCTCCGATATACCCAAGATATCTCTCTGGCAACGATTTACATATATTTGCAATTTCTTTCCAATTCTTTTAGTAGAAAACTTATAATAAAGTATTATTATAGCGAGAAAAGTTGTCATATTTTTACACGCTTTATATTAGCTTGACCTCTATCTATCTATCTATCTATCTATCTATCTATCTATCTATCTATCTATCTATCTATCTATCTATCTATCCATCCATCCATCCATCCATCCATCCATCCATCCATCCATCCATCTATCTATCTATCTATCTATCATCTATCTATCTATCTATCTATCTATCTATCTATCTATCTATCTATCTATCTATCTATCTATCTATCTATCTATCTATCTATCTATCTATCTATCTATCTATCTATCTATCTATCTATCTATCTATCTATCTATCTATCTATCTATCTATCTATCTATCTATCTATCTATCTATCTATCTATCTATCTATCTATCTATCTATCTATCTATCTATCTATCTATCTATCTATCTATCTATCTATCTATCTATCTATCTATCTGTCTATCTGTCTGTCTGTCTGTCTGTCTGTCTGTCTGTCTGTCTGTCTGTCTGTCTGTCTGTCTATCTATCTATGCAACGGAATCTTTCAACGCTATTTTCACCCACTTAAAATCATTGGATGGACTTGAAACTTTGTATACTTGTAAAGAACCCGTGACAATACAATAATTTCATATTTTGTTTCTAAAATCCTGGCCATAATCATCAGAAAATTTAAAAAAAGTGCTTTTCCATCTATGTAACGGAATCTTTCAACACGATTTTTTACCCACTTAGAAACATTGGAACGACTTGAAACTTTGTAAAGGACCCGTGACAATACAATATTTTCATATTTGTTTCTAAAATCCTGGCCAAAATCGTCAGAAAATAAAATAAATAATAGTTTTAAAAAACTAATACAACACGCTGTATTAGAAAACCGAATTAAAAAAATAAAAAATAATTTTAATTTCCAACACACTTGGAAGAAATAATTTTACCATCAAAAGCGTGGGGTGCTCTTTATCAATTAATATATTTGATAATAAACAGATATTGGTAAAAGTAAAGTCTCTAAGAAGAAAATGTAAAAATCATGAAAAGCACCCCACGCTTTTGATGGTAAAATTATTTATCCCAAGCGTGTTGGAAATTAAAATTATTTTTCTTTTTTTAATTCGGTTTTCTAATAAAGCGTGTTGTTTTGGTTTTTTAAAACTATTATTTATTATTATTAAAATATCAGGCGGCTCCGTGACGCAAGCTATTGGACGCTCGCGTCTCAACGCTGGGGTTTCGAGAATGAGTCTCTTTCACTGTACGTGGGTTTAGTGGTGAACGAAATGTAGCTATGGCACAGGGATTCTTTTGATCTATGGCTATGGCAGGTGTTCTCGGTATTCCCCCCCCATTTTCCCCTACCACTAATTCATAGCACCCTTCTTCGTATTCATCTCATCCTTTTCGTTCATCCGCCCCTTTGACGGTGTGTCAGACGTGGTCGGCCGACACCCTTGTCGTTCATAGACCTCTATAAATATAGAGGCTTCATCTCATCTCCCGAGTTGCACATGAGTTCAGGATATTTTTTTTTGATTATATTAAAATAACACTCTAAATAATATACGTAAGAAAAATAATATGATAATTTCAAAATAAACTAAAGTAATGGCGTTCCATGGAAGGTACCCAGTCTGAACAAAAATAGTAATAGAAGATAAAGCGTTGGAACAGTTTTCACACTTCCAGTATTTGGGCTGCGATATAACTTATGAAGAAGAACAGACATAAATAGGAAAATATAGAAATTTCAACATATTTGTGGAACAATCTGACGAACACCGAGGAACAAAGTTAGAAGGTAGACGCAGCTATGACACTACCAGTAGCGATGTGAGGCCTGGGTCTTGAAGGAAAAATATAAAAGTAAACTTCAGGCAGCAGAAATGAGCTTCCTAAGGGTGTGAAAAGTTGTGCAAGAGAAGAACATATTAGAAATGAGAATATTAGAGAGGAACTACAAGTACAACCACTTCTTCAACAACTAGAAGAACACATGAACAACTGGATAGAGCATCTGCGGAGAATGCAGAGGATAGGATACCAAAGATGACATTGATGTCTAATTCTGGAGGACGAAGATCGGTCGGAAGACCAAGAAAACTTTTGGCTGAACAAATGTGAGATCGGAACAGGCAGAGACCTAATCCGTGAAAGAAGATGATGTTGATAAAATAACACTCCTGCAGATTCCCTATGTAATGTATATCTTGCTCCCTTGTCATCACATGACATATAAACTTCATAACCAAGCTGAAAGTATTTCAGGTGGGCTATAGGGCTATTTTTAAGTAATTGTTCAGCCATTTTATTCTGCCATTTCTTACACATTTGACTCTTTTATATTGAAATGTATGGGGATTAAGGGTTGCATTAGAAAACACAGGAAATAAGGCATATGTGCAAAAGCAATGTAAATAGTGCAAGACATGGCTGAAGTACAGCAGTCAAAAACTGAATAAAAGAAGGCAACATTGTATTTATTTTTCAACCTCAAACATACTTCATCTTTATTTTAAATTTGATAAGAAATAGGAATGCAAATAGAGAGGAACATCAAATTATTACAATTTAAATATTTTCTCCATAGTTTTATTAATTACTGATTAATTTTATCCCTTTGCATCATCTGAAAATGTTAATAATTTAAAAGAGTAACTGCCATAATATTCATAGTTAGACTAATGCCAAAAATTATATGAAATGCCCAACTACATATACGAAATTCTATCATACCAGCAGTTAATTATAAATAACCACTCGCTCACCATACTTAAATAAATTATTTAACATAATCTCTAACATTAGCAATTCCACTTTCTTAGTAAAGTTAAAAATTACACTAATTATATCACTAAGGGCCGATTTCACCAACAGAGGTAACTGTATTACGCCAGTTTAAGTTATGCATTATACACGGGGAAAACTGGCGTAATACAGTTACCTCTGTTGGTGAAATTGGCCGTAAGTGATTTATAATAACTGAGGTTAATAGTAGTATACAGTGAACAGCAATATCCCATAAGAGGGACTACATGTATTTGAATTAAAACATATAAGTCCAAATTATATTTTTTCAAGAAATTGTAAATTTAAAAAAAGTTCATTTTGAAAAATTACTTTAAACTGTGTAACAGTGTAATTTGAAAACAATAATATTTCGAATAAACAGATACAAAGACGATTGAGTTATATAAATAAAAAACGATGAAAATACATTGAGCCACCGGAGACAGTGGGTTCCTTATATGAAAACACTCAGAGGCATCCCTGAACAATTTGTGAAAGTTTGTCGGTAGAGTTCGGATTCATCCTACATAATAATAATAATAATAATAATAATAATAATAATAATAATAATAATAATAATAATAATAATATAATAATAATAATAATATTATTATAATAATTTTTTTTTGTAAGCTCATGTTTTTCCCTTTACAGAGATTTAGGCGCTCTCCCCTTATAGGGAAGAATTTGAACCATACTAATTTAGTTACACTTGTTTTCGTATAGATGTCATTTTGAGTGGTCCGTGGTCAGCGCACCGCCTCATACTGACATCTAGGAAACCAAGGTAGTACTAGGACGGGAAAAATCGGTAAATTTTGCTTAGAGGCCTTTTCATTCAGACTTAAGGATTTTGACGAGCCTGAAAATCTTCAGACTCGGTACCCACGGCTTAAAGTCCCTCCCAGAGGACTTGCTCCTTGGATTTTTCCGTCCTAAAAATCCATCGACCCCGGCCGGGTTTGAACCCGCGATCCTCGGGACCAGAGACAATACTATAATAATAATAATAGTAATAATATAATATTACTATTATTATATTGCTATTATTATTGTTATTATTATTATTATTATTATTATTATTATTATTATTATTATTATTATTATTTATTATTATTATTATTATTATTATTATTATTATAACTTTCAAATAAAGTCGAATAAAAGGGAAGGTAGTTGTGGGAAACTTGTTTGTCTTGAATTATTAATATCCATTGCTGAATATGACAAGACGAATGGATTATAAATTATAATATTAATAACATATTTAAAAGAGTATTGTTTTAGTGTTGATGCCTCGAGGGGTAGAATAAACAAAGTCTTCCCACATAATGTTTCTTTCTTTCCTGTAAATGTCCTTCATATAATTAAAATATATCATTAAATATTTTATCCTTGAATAAATACATTGTGTGCGAGTTCCATAAATCAACTGACTTTTTATAAGGGTACTCTGTCGTAGTAACTAAATATATACGTAATAAAATATGACGTATGTCTTACGCAACACCACAAATCTTGACCACTATATGTAGTATTATTTAATAATGGCGTATCTTCATTCAGTGTTTAATATTGGAGTTAATTGTGATTGTTATATTCTGATGTAATGTATGTTTGTTCTGGTGAGTGGAAGAGAAGGCCACATGGCCTTAACTCCCACCAGGCCAAATAAATAAATAAATAAATAAATAAAATATATCTTCCTTTAGATGTTAACCCAAACTAAAAAAAAAATGGTTCATCGATGTAATTATCATATTATAAATAATCAAGGGTTAGTCCAATTGGCCTGTTCCAAGAGAACTGTTCTCTCTTTCACTTCAAATATCTGCCTCTACATCGTAATGCTGTCGATGTGTATGAATACATCCTTCTGAAATTTTTGTTAGTTCTTGCCATTCTGTTAGATTAAATATAGGTCTATTCCTAATCCATATCTTATTATGAGTGCCTTAGTGTCATAGGTGCTTAACCCACAATTAAAAAAAATTATGATTTTCCCGTAATTGCACTAGAAATAATAATCAACTCTGTCAGAGCCACATCTGCCTATAACACGTTTGTGTTAATTTTAACTCATCCATAATGTTACAGGCAGATGTGGCTCTGACAGAGATGATTATTTCCAGTGCAATTACAGGGAAAAGCATAATTTTTTTTAATTGTGGGTTAGGCACCTATGGCACTGAGGCAGTCATTTATGTAGGTTATTCCTTTTATACAGTAAAGAGTAATCTGCCAATGGTCAAAGATATTATATTTCTGTAATTTTGATTCTACTTCTGTCTTTTCTGATAAGAATTCAATTTTCGCATCCTTAAGTTATTACTGACACTGTCATTATCTTGTAGAATTTGACTGTATTTTCTTGTATTATGCCTTAAAGTTCTTCTCGCATACCTAAACCTACCTTGAAATTTCTCCCAGAGAAGTGTTGTAATGTTCCAAGTCCATGTCAAAAACACACACACACACACACACACACACACACACACACACACACACACATATATATATATATATATTTGCCGTTTTTAAATGTAAGGTACAGAAATCGAAGCCAGTATCCAGTAATGTCAACCCACTGTACGGGGATTAGCCCAAACAAACAAAAATGGATCATTAATATAATTGTCATATTATAATCATCGCCGAAGAGAAACTCAAAAAACAAAACAAATCAATGAAACAACAGAAATGAAAGTCTTAAGGAAAATCGTAGGAAAATTGTTGTGAGAGAAAATTAGCAGGTATGTTATTAGAGAAGAATGTGAAATTGAACCTATAAACCTATGGATAAATGATAGAAGACTAAATTGGAACGATCGCATAGAGAGAATGGAGAACAGTAGATTAGTGAAGAAAGTTTGTGACTGGACACCTCAGCAGAAAAGGCCTTTAGGAAGACCACAACTACGATGGAAGGACGTCACCACACCCCGGACCTGTAGTGAATGAACACGCAACAAGCTGCCAGCTTTCATGCGTAGAGGAAGAAAAGAAATAAGCGTAACAAAATGAACTTGGTCTGGTAACTCCTAACAATGGAAAGGCTGAAGTCCAACATTAGGATGTTGTGCCATTGAAGATGTAGATTATGAAATAACTAACTAACTCACTGGCCCTATCGAACCCGTAGGTTCATGGCCGCGCGGATATAAGCTCTCCATACATCCCCATCCTGAGCTAATGATTTCCAATCATTCCCTGTATAATCTACTTCCTTCAAATCATAGTTAATGTTATTCTCTCACCTCATTCTTGGTCTACCAACTGGGCGTTTTCCCTCTGGTTTTCCTACAAGAAGCTTTCATGCACGTCTTTCATTCCCCATTCGTACCACATGTCCCGCCCAACACAGTCTATAGGAGATTTAACTGTTCTTATGTTAGCTGGCTTCCTATAAAGACCATGTAGTTCACTGTTAGTAGTCTTCTCCATTCACCTGTCTGTTCATCTCTCTTTGGTCCAAAAATTTTCCTAAGAACTTTATTCTCAAATACTCGTAATCTCCTTTCCTCCCTTAAAGTAAGAATCCATGTTTCGCATCCATATAATATAACTGGTAGAATAATAGTTTTATATATTTTCATTTTAATGTTTTTTGATAGGAGTTGTGACGTCAAGAGTCTGTAATGCATAATAGCATGCATTTCCTGAATTGAGCCTATGTTTAATTTCTTTGTGCATCTCATTCCTATTTGTGATTATTGTTCCTAGGTATTTGAATTCAGCTACTTCCTCAAAATTTCCATCATTTGTCATTAGCTGTCCACTTCCATTATATAATGTATTTCTATGGTAGATTATGAAATATGACTTTTTATTTCCATTCGATTCCACAGATCATAAAATGAAATAAAAATATCTTGTCAGTAATAGTTTTTATATAAAAGGTTAAAATCCATATCTGATATCAGTCACTTTCAATTAAAACAAACTTCTGTTTAAAAAATTCGTAAAACATTGAACAATGTAGGCCTTTCAGAAACATGGTAGCCTACCATTTCACATGCTGATGGTGGAATATGTTTCTGAAAGGCCTACACTGTTTAATGTTTGACGAAGTTTTTAAACAGAAGTTTGTTTTAGTTGAGAACGATTGATGTATCAGGAAGGAATTTTAAGATTTTATTTAACTTCTACGGCGGTTTACCATGAATTTTAAAATTTCTGAGTTTTAATACGAAATGTCATATAATTCCTCACTCTACCACTGACGCTTTTCCGTAGCATTAGATTAAATTTAACCGGGAAATTGACCTAAACTAGGAATCGAACACAGAGACGCTGTTTTAGAAGCACAGCGTTACTCTTGAACAATAACGATACTTTTTTAAAGGGGGTATTAAAAGTTTTAATTGATATATGGCTCATCATGACCAGATAAACGTTAAGTATTTCTAAGAAACGATGATTGAAAAAAAATTCAAACTAACTTGTTCTCGTTTAACAAGTCTTTAAATATGCTTTACTGCCTATTTGCTATAAGTACTTAAGCTTTCCAAATTACAGTTAATGCAATGTGAAATTGCTGTAATATTAAATTCTAGTTTCTATAATGACTTGTTCACAAATTTTATTTCATTTTAATGGAACATGAGAAATAAATTAACCTCTTAAACATATCAGTAAAAGTCGCTCAAACACTTTATTTTTATTTATTTATTTAATACAAATACATAGGCTATATGAAGTTCTATTGAGTAACACTAAGAAATTGGGACTGGAAGTAAACATCGATAACTCCGCCATGGCCGGTCCCAAGCCCGGATGAGAAAGGAGGAGGGGGAGGAGTAACAACCTCGTTAAAAAACCAGTGTTCAGTTGGCTCCAACTGATAGTACTCTGTAAGGGCCCCTAGCCAGGGTTCGGTGAAGACCTGAACGGCAGAGTCGGCGCAGAAGGAGTCCTTCAACACGGCGAATCTGGCGGAAGAGGCAATCCCTATCTCTAAGGGAAATAGAGAAACGCTGCCTTGCGGTGAAGAGGGATCTTCAAAGGCTATGGGAAGAAAACCCAGACAGAAATTTTCCTAGTCCTCCAGGTTGGGGGTTTATGCTGTGGGCCAGCTCCCCACACATTAAAAAAATAAATAAAATGCTAAAAGACCAAATCAGTCAAAGCCGGACAGAAAGGGCTAAGCATTGAAGATGCCCAAGATCGTAGGCTTCAGAGGTTTGGCACGGGAAGACGGCAGCAGCTGTAAAAAAAACCGAAGATAGATAGATAGAAAAAAGTAAACATCAATAAAACTAAATGTATGTTCACATAGGCTACAGAAATACATTATATAATGTAAATGAACAGTTAATGACAAATGAGGGAAATTTTGTAGAAGTGGTTGAATTGAAATACCTAGGAACAATCATCACATCCTATAGGAATGAGATGCACAAATAAATTAGACATAGACTAAATTCTGGAAATGCATGCTATTATGCATTATAGAGACCCTTACCGTCTCAACTTATCCCAAAAATCGTTAAATTGAAAATTATTATCCCAGTTATATTATATGGATGAGAAATATAGACTCTTACTTTAAGGGAAGAGAAAATGTTACGAGTATTTGAGAATAAAGTTCTTAAGAAAATTTAGGATCAAAAAGAGATGAAAGGCCAGGCGAATGGAGAAGATACTGAACAATGAGCTACATTACCTTTATAACTAACCAGATATAATAAGAACAATTAAGTCTCGTAGACTACGATGGGCAGGACATATGGCACGAATGGGGGATGGAATAGGGGCATGGAAGGTTCTTGTAGGAAAATCAGAGGGGAAGCGCCCATTTAGTAGACCAAGAATGAGATGGGAGAATAAAATTAACCATGATTTGAGGGAAATAAATTATACAGGGAATGATTGGAGAACATTAGCTGAGGATGGGAATGTATGGAGAGCTTATGTCAGCGCGGCCATGAACTCGATAGTGCCAGCGAGTTGGAGGTAGTTGGCTATTGGCTATATATCGTAGGTAGGTAGTTTTTTTACTTTACAATGTTTCTTTTTTATTTTTTGCATTTAACAAGATAGAATTAACATTGCAATTAAAATCTACGAGAGAAAGAGCTGACAGATTTAGCTTTCTTGGGTGACTATTTAGTAGAATTTATTTATTAATTTATGCAAATGCAGGGGACTTGACAGAAGTCATTATCCATACTTAAGAGTAAACAACTAACTGATAATAATAAATTTAAACAATAAAACATCATAGCAAAACAGAAAGTTTGGCTTTGCTTCTCAGTGTCTAACCTTCAGCGTAGTAGAGTGAAATGCTTGACACTGTAGCAGGTGGATTCTGTCTACGTTAGTGTTTGTGGAACAAATTAGTAGAATTTTAGGGGATGAAATTCCTGACCCTACATCATGGTGATAGTGCTATTTTTTCTTTAGTTTAACCTCACCCTTTGTAATACTTTCAAGCTACCTGGACCTTATGGGGACACGACTTCTTGGGAGATGATTTTAAACTCTGTATAAAATAATTTTTTTTAACCACACAAGCACGTGGAGGCCCTCTCAGGACGAGTGATCGTCTCAACGACATGGGCAAATCCGAGACAACAAAAACATTTAAGACATTTTTTAATTATATGCCACGAAAAATAAATTTATAGAATGTACCCTAATTCTTTTTATTGAAATATTAATTTTATTCATCTGACGGATTTTTAAAATTGATTTATTTCATGTAATTTAATATATTCTGACATTGTCAGTTCTCTACAGGGCTAAAAAATAACAAAATCTTCCCTGCATATTTTTAGGGTGAGTTCTGAAAATCGTACTGAATACATTTACAAGTTTTATTTATTTATTTTTTAATCTGATTCGGCACGACCACAATTTTACAAACTTGTTAAAATTAAGTGAAATACTAATAGTTAATAATATTAGAGTTTATGCTATTTAGGTCCACCGCTGTGGTCTCGAGGTAGCGTGCTGCCTTGTCACGCAGCGGGCCCGGGTTCGATCCCCGGGGCAGTTTTTCTGGGTGAGGTTTTTATCGGGGGTTTCCCCTCACCTGTAAGACAAATTTCAGGGTAACTTTAAGGCCCAAATGGTCCCCGAAATCATATAGCCATCATCATCCTTATCATTATCATCTCATTTTCATCATCATCCTTCACCGGTGTGGAAAGCAACGGGAAGCTACCACACCTACAATTCCCTAGTAAAGCTGCAAAGCATAACACCAAAATGCAATGATTGCAGTGAAAGACCCGCCCTCGGACAGAATTACTATGGATGGATGGATGATGCTATTTAGCATGGTAAAGGACCTATTTTAGTACGATCACAAATTTCGAGAGTTCTTGGCTTTTAACATCAGCCAGAGGTTGGTACATTGCGCATTTACAAATGATACTCTTGGATGAATTATAGAACGATTTTTCTTTGTTAAGCGCGTGCAGAAACAACCTCTGTCCCCGTAATTACCATACATTACCACCCTATACAACCTATTGGTAAACACTCAAAGATACTAAACTGGGAATCGAACATGAAGTCTGTTGCACTATAGGCAGGAATGCTGGCCATAAGACGAGTCCGGTTTTTATCAAACGTAAGAGAGAGAGAGAGAGAGAGAGAGAGAGAGAGAGAGAGGAGGAGAGATGAGAGAGAGGAGAGGGAGAGAGGAGAGGAGAGAGAGGAGAGAGAGAGAGGAGGAGAGAGGAGGAGAGCGAGAGAGAGAGAGAGGAGAGAGAGAGAGAGAGAGAGAGAGAGAGAGAGAGAGAGGAGAGAGAGTTTCCTATGAGAGGTCGAACTCACAGAAGGTCTGCAACAGTAAAGTTCTAGATTTTCTTTGTCAGGGTCTTGCGGTAAATGTATAATTGAATTTTAGAAGGCCACGTGATATAGAACGGGATATGATGATTAAGACAACTTCTTATATCACATCAAGAAACAGTTCAAATCTTTTGTAATCTACTCACATGTCGTAACACTTTATTGAACAATTACCAAAATATGACATGATGTTACATACGAATTTACAATGCATACAATATTTAAGATCAATATAGAGTCCGGATTTTTACGCAGTATTACTCTTTGAAATATGTGCATGAATGTGTAACAAAAAACCACAAAATATGTAATATTAAACTTATAAAGTGACGTAAAAACTATTGTGGTTACAACATTTGTGAATATCCCACCGTTGTGTGGTATCGGGTTTTAGCGTGCTGCCTTGCTGTCACGCAGCGGGCCCGAGTTCGATCCCCGGTTGGGAACAGGTTTGTTCTGGGTGTGAGGGTTTTTATCGGGGTTTTTCCTCACCTGTAAGAAAAATGTCAGGAAAACTTAAAGGCCCAAACTGTCCCCGAAATCATATGGCCATCGCAATCATCATCATTCATATTCATGTTAGGTTAAGCTTAGGATTAGGGACTCTCCTGGCGCACCATTATCTTCACCCATCATATCATCGGGGCAACGTAACCCCGCCTTCCACGCGCCCCAACCTCAGAAGTGGGTTACAAGTACACCATGCCAGGAGAGAAACTAGGAATCTCGAAAGATAAACCTGGGGCATTTGGGGAAAAAAAAAAAATTGTGAATAAAATGTATTCTTGTTCTATCCTATAAATAGAATATATTCCATCAGATTACGAACAATCCTGAGTTATCGTGGTAGGAAACACAGTGTGTTACAATATAGTTAGTTCTTGTCGATGAGCAGAAATTATTATTTTTTATATATTGTGAAAATGATCGATAGACTACACAAACGTCATCGGTGAATACGTATTTAAGCAGATGAATATGTGCGTTCAATTAAATATTTGACATCCATCCATCCATAGTAATTCTGCCCGAAGGAATCTTTCACTGCAGTCATACTTACTTACTTACTTACTGGCACTATCGAACCCGTAGGTTCATGGCCGCACGGACATAAGCTCTCCATACATCTTCACTGCAGTCATAGCATTTTCATACTATGCTTGCAGCTTTACAAGGGAATTGTAGGTGTGGTAGCTTCCCGTTGCTTTCCACACCGGTGAAGGATGGTGATGATGATAATGATAAGGATGATGATGACGATGATGGCCATATGATTTCGGGGACCGTTTGGGTCTTGAAGTTTTCCTGACATTTGTCTTACAGGTGAGGAAAAGACCCGATAAAAACCTCACCCAGAAAAACTGCCACGACCGGGGATCGAACCCGGGGCCGCTGCGTGACAAGGCTATCTCGAGACCACAGCGGTGGACATATTTGACATAATATGTAAAAAAATATAAAATTACAATTATAATATCAAATTATAATATTGTTTCCTAATAGCTCCGTCTCAAATCTACTTAATTTTGAAATTTCCTCCCTTCTCGTCCATTAAGGAATCGATTGTTCGTCTTAGAAATCTATTTTCTAATCCTCTATTAAACAATTAAACATTAGCTTATGTTCTTCAGACCAGATAGGGACTTTTGTGTTGTCAAGCGATATTTTTCTCTTCAGGTAGTAGGAGGTTAGAGGATCCTAAATTTCTAAACAATGGGCATGAGATGTCAGCCCCGTGTGACAGTCGCCTTCACCCCCAGAACACACGTCTGTAACCAACTAATGTTTTCTTCGGTTCATTGACAGTACACAAACAATACACCAGCCTTGAAATAAATATAAACATTCTAAACTTTAGAGATTGTAAAAAAAAAAAATAGTACTGGTTGGTAAATCAGTTTACTGTATATACAGAAAGAAAAAGGTTTCAATGCCGTTTACTTACGTATTGGCCCGCAAGAAATATGAGGGGTGTGACAAATGTTTCTAAGTAACGGTAAATTTATCTTAATATAAGTGTTACTATAAATATTTAATATTGAATTTTTTAATTTAATATACAAGTGATTTTCTTGGTGATAAAATATTAAAATAAACAGTCCAATATGCCCAATTCACCGATTAATGATTAAAATGGTCAACATGTTTCTACAGCTAAGCTGTCATTCTCAAGACCAGATATTGTCAATGTCAATCAGATACAATCAGAAACATGCTGACCAATTGGTGAATTGGGCATATTGACTGTTTATTTTAATATTGAATTATATAACGTTTTGTGACTGGAAGTAAACATCAATAAAACTAAATACGAGTATATGGTCACATATAGAAATACATTATATAATGGAAGTCCACCGCTGTGGTCTGAAGGTAGCGTGCTGCCTTGTCACGCAGCGGGCCCGGGTTCGATCCCCGGCCGGGGCAGTTTTTCTGGGTGAGGTTTTTATCGGGGTTTTTCCTCACCTGTAAGACAAAGTCAGGAAAACTTTAAGGCCCAAACGGACCCCGAAATCATATGATTATCATTATCATCCTTCACCGGTGTGGAAAGCAACGGGAAGCTACCATACCTATAATTCCCTGGTAAAGCTGCAAGCATAACATGAAAATGCTATGATTGCAGTGAAGGACCTGCCTTCGGGCAGAATTACTATGGATGGATGGATATAATGGAAACGGACAGTAAGTAGCTACTCCAGGTTGAGAAAATCAGCTATAAGGCTTGGGGACCCGACATGCTGATCATATATCACCTCTACGCTGGATGATCGTCTACTTCTGTGACTAAGACATGTAGATGTGAGGCCAGCATCCGGTTGGTAGGCCAAGGCCTTGTAGGCCTGTCTCGCGTCATGAAGTCTAATTAGAATTAAGTATCATATTGCAGCCATTGATCATAAAACATGAAACAATGTTTCATATTCTTAGAACGTTGAGAATGAAAGAGATTAGTTTCGAATCTACAATTCGGAGCTTAATTATAACATTTAAAATTGGAAAGCTTTAAAATTGAGCTTTACAATTTTAAACTTATTTTAACATTAAGGGTGACTTTAGATGGTTCAATATGAATTTTATATGTATTATTAATTATAAAAATTAGTGGTCGCCCAGCAGTCGAAATTCGACCACAATTCATTAATTTTTTAAAGTATGTCACAAATACGTCATTATGCATTAATTTTATATTTATTTTAAAAATACGAACGATATGTGATTATAGCTTAGCTAAGCCATATTTAAAAACAATAACGCGTCATTTGACATTTATATACTATTTATACTATTTAAATTTGCATTTGGCCTATTATTATGTGTACGGGAATATATATCACTTCCTCTACGTTTCTCACTCCAACCCGTCAATGTTATATGTCGAAGCATAATGGAAGTAGGTGCGAATATGTAGATATAAAAAAAATGTAATGAAATTACTGAAACAAAGATTAGACAGGGTTTAATTTAAATTTAAATAATAAAATGTACTCACTTTTTTAAACCACTAAATAAACACGTGAGGATAAGTCAATTCACATTGCTGCTGCACAATTTTCTTTTTGCAACAATGTACTTTCAGTATGAACGTAAACAAATGAATGAGTATATTTTAATACACATAAATTCCTTAGAGACAATTAATTTTGTTTTGTTTAATTTAATTTATTTATAACACATATTATGCATACATTTTATTTTTCTGCACTCCTTCTCTTTATGAACTTTAATTATGCCAAATATCACACACTCCGTGCGCGTAATGTGCTTAAAAAAGGGGTACAAAGTTTTTTATTCATGTATTAATATATAGATTCTTGAATTACATTTTGACACACACTATATTCCCTTGTGCTTGGTAGGAGAGAACTATTCAGTGAATGCACCTATACCTGATATTTTTTTTAGTTCACCCCCCCATAAACAAAATCACAAAAGGGTTAACTGTCCATGAATAAATAGGACAGTATGTTTATAGGTGACACACATATCTTCCAGCTGTTTAAAAACGGGTTCCCAAAGAAGGGGTTTATTTTTCTGAGTGACTAACCTTCAAATTCCTGACAAGGGAGGGTTTCAACAGCCGAGTATAGTCTTTCTCATGTGAGAATATGCAGCTTTCTTTATTCTCTCGCCGTGCATTACAGGTAGAAGTAAATTTAGATGTCAGTTCAAAAACAATAAACAATAAACAATTGGAAACGATTAATCTCGTATCTTTTATATCCTAGATCATCAATAAATTTATGCCACTTTCTCTCTAATTACTTTATACAACAAAGGTAACTACAAATTCAGCCGTCAATGGGCTGGTATTACACTATAATGCTTTTTTCTATGACTATTTAACTCACGCCACAAATGGCAGTCAATGACCAATCACATTTCAATTAATTTTGTTTTACAACCAATGACAATCGTGTTTCACCTCGCTCTTTAACGATTTATCTTTATCAGCTCCTACTTTTGTGATAATAAAACCTCCTTCTTTTTTAATATTCTGAACAGGCCAGAGCATTATTTTTCTCCAACAAATACATTGAATATAGCAAACAATGAACAGATTCCGTGATTTTATTGAGTTGTTTACTAAAAAATAAATGAATAACCTATAATCCATCCATAGTAATTCTGCCCGAAGGCAGGTCCTTCACTGTAATCATAGCATTTTCATGCTATGCTTGCAGCTTTACTAGGGAATTGTGTAGGTGTGGTAGCTTCCCGTTGCTCTCCACACCGGTGAAGGATGATGATGATAATGATAATGGTAAGGATGATAATGATAAGGATGATGGCCATATGATTTCGGGGACCGTTTGGGCCTTAAAGTTTTCCTGACATTTGTCTTACAGATGAGAAAAAAACCCGATAAAAACCTCACCCAGAAAAACTGCCCCGGGGATAGAACCCGGGCCTGCTGCGTGACAAGGCAGCACGCTACCTCGAGACCACAGCGGTGGACTAACCTATAATGTAGATTATAATATACAGTTTGATGTGTTTCATTATTTCTCCACTAGGGTGCATTCTTACAATATTGCGATCATATTTGGCAGTAAATAATATGATCAAGTTGCAGTGAATATACATAACTTCACATTTCCGAGGTGTTTTCAAACATCGCCGTTAACATTAAAAAAATAATATACATATTTTAAAATACCGGTAACTAACTCACTGGCACTATCGAACCCGTAGGTTCATGGCCATGCGGACATAAGCTCTCCATACATCCCTATCCTGAGATGTTTTCCAATCATTCCCTGTATAATCTAATTCCTCAAATCATAGTTAATGTTATTCTCCCACCTCATTCTTGGTCTACCAACTGGGCATTTTCCCTCTGGTTTTCTTACAAAAAATACCGGTAACTATATTTAAATAGTGATTTTTGAGTAAACAGCTTAATTGTATTTGTTAAAAATTGTCCTAACAAATGATACCCATGGATTTATTGATGATTCGGAAACCATTCGTGACATTAGAGGCCTACTTATGGTAAAGATCAATACTAACTCTATCGTTTATGGAAACCGTAAGTTCAATCTCACTTTTCCTTGGTACCTAATCCTCTAATTAACTTACCAACTAACTGCACTATCGGACTCGTAGGTTCATGGCCGCGCGAACATAAGCTCTCCATAAATCTCTATCCTGACGTAATTTATCCCAATCATCCCCTGTATAGTCTACTTCCCTGAAATCGTGGTTAATGTTATTTTCCCACTTCATTCTTGGTCTACCAACTGGGCTATATTCTTCTGGTTTTCCTACAAGAATCTTCCATGTCCTCTTTCATTCCCCATTCGTGCCACATGTCCTGCACATTGCAATCTACGAGTTTAACTGTTTTTATCTTAGGCCTATCTGGTTTCTTATTAAAATCATGTAGCACACTGTTATGAAGTATTGTCCATTCGCCTGTCTGTTCATCTCTTTCTGATCCAAAAATATTACTAAGAACTTTATTCTCAAATACTCGTAGTGTTTTCTCCTCCCTTAAAGTGAGAGCCCATGTTTCGCATCCATATAACAGAACTGGGAGAATAACAGTTTTTTTTATATATTTTCAGTTTGGTACCAAATCCTTAGCCAACTTAATTAAATTTAATATGATCCTTATTTTCCTTATTAATTTGTGTTTGTTATTATTTACTTACTCACTGGCAATATCGAACCCGTAGGTTCATGGCCGCGCGGACATAAGCTCTCCATACATCCCTATCCTGAGCTAATGCTTTCCAATCATTCCCTGTATAATCTACTTCCCTCAAATCATAGTTAATGTTATTCTCCCACCTCATTCTTGGTCTACCAACTGGGGTTTCCCTCTGGCTTTCCTACAAGAAGCTTCAATGCACGTCTTTCATTCCCCATTAATTAATTCCTCATTAATTAATTATTTTTTCTTTCTTTTCCTTAATGCAACCTCTCATTTGTAGTCTCTTTTATATATCTTATTATCGAGTGGGGGGCACACCGTAGCGTAGTGGATAAGGCACTGAGCTACAAGCCAGAAGGTCGAGGGTTCAAGTCCCGTTGGGGTCAGGATTTTTAAACTGACCCAAACCCTCTGGCGGCACTATGGCCCTGGGGTCGACTCAGCCTCTAACATAAATGAGTACCAGACGCTTGTTCTGGGGGTAAAGGTGGCCGTCACGCAGGGCTGACAACCCGACTGACATAAAGTGCCGATTGTCTAGAAAAAGTGGGAGCCCTAACCTGCTACTACCCCAAGGGCCTCTGGGTCTGTTGTGGGATCACTTTACTTTTTATTATCGAGTGGGGATGTTGCCAAACTTCCCCCAGTGTCATGGCTCTTAAATATTGAATAATGCAAGGTTGGAATTGAGTTGATATCACTGGAGTGCAAGTGCAAGTGAGAGATAGAAAAGAGCGAGAGATAGGAATGCAGGAAGGGAAATGATTTGCCGACCAGAAAAGGGAGTAGGCTTTAGTTCTCATATCTTATGGGGGCACAGATCCGTTGGACAGACAATAAAAGCCAATTCTCTCTGTAGGTGGTGATCTGTTCATAAAATAAGTTTAATTCTATGGTGATCAGATCATTTTTTTTTTTTTTTTAGTCTAGTAGATGCTGCAGCCAACTGTTCTTCTGAAAAAAGTTCATCTCTACAGCTGTAAGGCGGTGATCTATTTTTGTAATAATCTTTGACTAAGATATTTGATAGTGTAATACCAGCCTTAAGAAGGTTACACTTATTATTGTTTGCTTCTTGTGAAGCCATTATATTCGACCTTCTATCGCCCCGCCTTCCAAAATGTTCAAACAAATAAAAAATATGGAAGGAGTGTTTTGTTAGATTGATGACAGCCAATGGTAGCTGACTGTGATTACGAGAGAGTAATTACAAAGACAGAATTAGTACACACAACCAGAGTAAAGTTCTCTTTAGAAAGTACACCCTGCCGCCATTTTGAATCTTTCACAGTGAAAGATTCAGGAATTTTTCTTAGGGTGCGTACAGGTAGGAGCTCACAAGAAAGCTAGCTGGGCATGAAGTGAGGGAGATTGTTATCGCTGTGAACTCCTGGTGCACGTGGTTCTAAGCACTTAATAAATATCTTGTTAGCACATGATGTTGAATAGAGTGAACCATTTAGATTTACGTTCTGCATGACCTACATAATTAACCACGGAGAGACGGGCTTTAACCGCATGCAAATACATTAGTCTCTACTCAAATTACTTCCAATCACTGGTGAGCTGACTTTCCGTGAGCAAGTGCAAAGATCGAATTAGCTACCCACTAACTGGTCATGCATGAAAGTCGTCGTTTTCGTAATATTGGCAAGAAATTACCCAGAATTCTCAGCGATAAAACCACTTCCGTTATTTTCGTCTGATAGAGGAACGCATTTACGCTTGCGTCCCGCAAATAATACCGTATACGACGATGTCTGCGTCGCGCAGTATTACGCCGATTCTCCTGTTCTTCCAGTTGAATTCTTTGGTAGACTCTATCAAATTGCTCTTCTCCGCGTATACCTAAAACATGATCGAAGTCTTCAAGGTCCGACATTTTGGATAAAGTAGCAAGGTACGCGGCAAGGTTTCAAACTACATCGGTTACCATCGGTTCCCATCGGGTTGCTCACGATTCGTTTCTCTGCTAAGTCACCTTGCCAGGTAGCTTAGGAATTTCAACAATTATTATCGCATGAACAGATTTTTGAGTACGCAAAAACGTATTTGGATGCAACTTTCTCAGCAGAGTACAGGCAGAGAACGACTTTTACGGTCTAATGCATTCATAGATTCGAGCCTAAGTCGCTCTTCGCGGAAATTTTGGTTCTTGAATACCAGCCTAAGGCCCGACATGGGGCTGTGGTGTCATCGTTGAAGAAGAAGAAGAATATATTATGCTGATATTTATTTTTGGCGATGCCACAATATATCATGCACTGATCAATTTATCAACCTCTATTTTTTTACTGGTAATTTCAGTAAAAACTTGTCTTGGTTTGATAAATATCTAATGGATAACAATGACAGGCAACGAAGAACAGTTAGGCTACCGTATATAAGCTGTGGTTATGAGAGCGAAAAAATGGAAGCTTCCTTTCTCGTCGTTTTTATCATTTATCTTTGTTTTTATCAACACCTTAATTAAACTCATGTTCGCTAGCCCTGCATTGAGTATAATTTATCGTCGCTTCAACATATACGCACCCTTACTGTATTTCGCTTCATTGCATGGGTAAAAAAGTGAAACTGTAATAATAATTGACAATATCTTAAAATGTGTTTAGCCGCTATCTACGTATTATGTTATAAAACCATCAGGTTTCATCTGAAACGAAAAATTAAAAATCCCTCTAAGGGTCGCTTGCTTGCTTGCTTTTTGTAACGCCGATGCAACGTTGTTACGCTTTTTTTAACAATGCGGCGCGCCGTCCAGTGTGCCGATTCCGAGATTTGTTTATTTCTTGACAGCTAATTACTTTTGATGCCTGCTGTATAGGTATTTTTGATATTATTTTTTTCCTACCTAAATGGCGTTGTTGGAAAATTATGGTGTTTTTTTGTGATTTATATAAGTTTTGTGAATGTAACTCGTTTTTAGATGTTTCATAACGAAATGCAATAGGCCCTATATATTTAAATAAACAAAATAAGGTATTTTCCAAAAATCATCGAAATCCGATCATTAGAAGCAAGGGTTTGTTCATCTCTCTTTGGTCCAAAAATTTTCCTAAGAACTTTATTCTCAAATACTCGCAATCTCCTTTCCTCCCTTAAAGTAGACTGCGATGGGCAGGACATGTGGCACGTATGGGAATGAAATACGTGCATGGAAGCTTCTTGTAGGAAAACCAGAGGGAAAATTCCAAGTTGTTAGACCAAGAATGAGGTGGGAGAATTACATTAACTATGATTTGAGGGAAGTAGATTATACAGGGAATGATTTGAAAACATTAGCTCAGGATATGGAGGGTATGGAGAGCTTATGTCGGCTCGGTCATGAACCTACGGGTTCGATAGTGCCAGTGAGTTAGTTAGTTAGAAGCAAGGGTTTACTTAAAACCCGGAATTAAAAATTGATCCTAGCAACTGCCATGTTTGGTTCGTCACAATGTATATCATATAATTTAATTAATCTTAAAATGACAATGTATCCAATAAGATGCGGAAGATTAGTATATTTAACATTTTTATAAAATAATGGAAAAATGAATAAGTAGATGTTATTTAAATGGGTGTCAAATTTTAGACCTACAACAATATACAAATACGTAAGTAATAACTTACGGTTATGCATGGTTTGTTTTCATTGCGATACGACTCATTTAAATAAGCTGCCATCAGAAATTGAGTTCATCAAATTTAACAAAATAGATACATTCTATAAACCAGCGCTAAATAAGTCCATAAATTCGATTTTCTGAGGAATTCTCTTAGATTACGCAGTTCTTGCGTGACGGACTTTTTTAAATTTCATATTTTGGAAAGCATGTCGTAAACATGTTGGTTTAAAAATGTGGGCGTTAATATGTTAAATTCTATAGATGACGGTTAGGTTGAGATTTTTTTTTCTCAAAGTTGCTTAAACACAGGTATCCCGCGCCGTAGCAGAGTGGTTTAAAGTACCATTCCTTAGTGCACAGCTAATAGGACTTGGCTGGTTAGAGTCACCATGTGGGAACAAGTTTTTTTCTGGAATTTCGGCCAGTATGGGCACCTGCATCATAAAGAATTTGTATAGATACAATAATTAGCGGTTCCAGGTTGATAAAACCAGCTATAATGCCCGAGGGACCTGACATATGGCATCCTCTACTTATTGAATGATCACTCACCTCTGTGATTAATACACGTGGAGTGACTGCAGCAGTCGGTTAGGTTTTTAGAGCCTTTCAGGCTTGTCGCACCTTCTTCTCCTTCTTCTTCGTAACGATTTAGGCTTATTTACTAGCCTGTTCCGGCTCCAAATTGCAGCTGTTTTCATCTTTTCTTTGGTCTTCCCAAACTTCTTCTTCCTCGTGGTGAATAGCTTTATACTGCTTTTGGTATTCTATTCTCAGTCAGCCTTGTTAAGTGTTCTTTCCAGTTTGTTCTGTATTTCACTATTGTTGTATTTAATTCCTCTACTTTTAGTTGTTGTCTTATTTCTGTGTTATGTTTTTGTCTGTTCTTTGATATCCTGCTATTGGTCTGAGGAATTTCATTTCAGCAGCTTGAATTCTGGCAAATTGTTGTGTTGTCACTGTCCATGTTTCGGATCCATAAGTAATAATAGGAACTGCCATTGTCTTGTATAATTTCATTATAGAGTCTTTCCTGGCTTTATATTTCAAAGTTCTTTTTAGTGTTCCTGTTATATAATTAAACTTATTTATTTTGTTATTTGTTTATTTGTTTATCTGTTTCCGTTGTGTATGATATTTCGCAAGCTAGGAAGTTATATCTTATCACTTGTTCTATTGATTTATTTTCCAATATTATCTTTGCACGAACTGGATGAGCGCCCTTGAAAGCCATTGTTTTTTTATTTTTCTGATGATATTTCCATGTTGCATTTTTTATATTTCATTTAGTTTATATAGCATTTTTTGTAATTCTTCTTCTGTTTTTGCTATTAAAATTTGGTCATCCGCAAAGGCTACTGTTTTTATTACTATATTTCCTAAGTTAATTCCCCCAGTTGTCATTTGCTTCCATGATCTAATTCACCATGAAGTTAAAAAGCTTGAATGTTCATAAAAAATCGAGGTTAATCATTTTTAAATAGTTCATTATTTTCCCAATACCATCAGGTTGTCTTATGACATTTCTGGCTTTCTCCCCTGGTATTGGAAGAATCGTAATCTATTTCTTAGATTGGGGCACCTGGAAGATGGAGTTACGTTACCCCGATAATATGATGGATGAAAAATGAAAATGAAGCCAGGAGAGTTCTTAATCTAAACTTAACCTTAATTCCAGAACATGGGCAACTACAGGAATAATTCCCTTTAAGAAAAAATGCCTATGGTCTGATCGGGAATCGAACCCGGGACCTCATGAACTGTAGTGATAAACACTGATCACTAGCCCATGAGGCTGGTCATTGTAAACAACTAAGATAGAGCTTACTGTGTTGTACTTATAAAATACTATCAAGAATTAGGTCTTCTGACCTATTCCAACTCAGGTGAGCTGGTTTTTCCATTCCTCTTCGACTATACTGACTTTACTTCCAAAACTGCTTTATAATTACTGAAGATATATATATATTTTTTTTTACAAATTTTGTTAATTTTTTTAGATCCATTTTTGATATTTCAGGTCAAGTTAATAGTAGTTTAGCCTATTATATGTTCTAGATCCATAGTAGCTGCATTGCATGTAAGTTACTGCTGTTTTACATTTTGTATCAATTAAAGTCGTAACAATTTTCCTCTTCGTATTATAATGGTGTTTGATTTTGTTAAAATGTTCTAAATTTTTCATCATCATCAGCATCAAGGATTAAACCTTAAGGTCTGTTTCAATCTCATGCTAAAATTGGTCTGTCCATATTTTACTGGGTTTCTTCGTCCTAGTGGTTTAAAAATTAAAGTATAAAATTATGAAATATTTACCTAAATGGTCCGTCTCCTCAACATTATTAGTTATTTATCTGTAGCGCTTTCGGAACTAGTTCAGTTTTGAATCCTGCTGATGATGGAATTAGTCCCGAAAGCGCTACAGATAAATAACTAATTAAGTTGAGGAGACGGACCATTTAGGTAAATATTTCATAAGTTTATACTTTAATTTTGAATAATACCTCAATGGAACATATCATGAATCTTATAAAAGTTAACTAATGGTTTGTAATGAATAATCTGTTTCGGAATTCTATTGTTATGCATTCTATTGATGTGGTCCATCCATTAATCTCTGTACTGTGCAATTCTGTCTAATAGTTTGAATATATAGTCCCCCATTCGGTTCTCCGGGCGGGGACTACTTCAGGGAACCCATGCCAAAGGCTCAAACACAGGGACATGGTCCTAGGAACATGGAATGGTAGGACTTTATACAATAGCGGAGCACTAGAGATATTAACGCGGGAACTAGATAAATCGCCCTTGGATATAGTCGCTTTACAGGAAGTTAGGTGGCCAGGAGAAGGTAGTCAGGAATCAGGAAGCTTTGCATTATACTACGGGGGTGCAGAAAGACCTGCATTTGGAACGGGTTTTTTAGTCAGAAGGAGGATCCTATCCGCTATCCGAGATATTAAGTTTGTTACTGATAGGGTATCATACATAATTCTAAAGGGTAAACAACATGATTTTATAATTGTAAATGTACATGCCCCCACAGAAGATAAAGATGACAAGATCAAGGATGAGTTCTATGAAGAATTAGAATGCTTATTTGATAGCCTTTCACGATATCATATGAAAATTGTCTTAGGAGATTTTAATGCAAAAGTGGGGCGGGAAGATATATTCAAACCAACAATAGGCAAATTCAGTCTTCATGAAGATAGTAATGACAACGGGGTTAGATTAGTCACATTTGCCACATTAAAGAATCTCATTCTTAAGAGCACAACATTTCAGCATAAGGATATACATAAATACACTTGGATGTCCCCAGACGGAGAAACTCGGAACCAGATAGATCATGTATTAGTGGATAAACGCTGGCACAGTAGCATCATCGATGTTAAATCAGTTAGAGGGACAGACTGCAATTCGGATCATCATCTGGTCAGAGTGAAAATCAGACAACGGCTATCGCTTATGAGAGGAACAAACGCTAAAGATGATTCTGTAAAATTTGAATTAAAAAACTTGAAAAATGATGAAATGCGGCAAGAATACCAAATCGAAATTGCTAATAGATTTGAAGTACTGGAATCTTCAGATGACAATGTGGCAAACGAAGAAGAAACTGATATAAATAAAGAATGGGAGGCTATAAGAGATACTATTAAATTGTCAGCATCAGAAGGCATTGGTTGTTTAAAAAAGAGGCAAAACAAGAAATGGTTTGATGAGGAATGTGCCGACATTGTAAAGAAAAGAAAGCTAGCAAAAATGAAATGATTACACGAGCCAAATGAGGTAAATTTAGAGCAATTGGGTAGTATTAGACGGGAAACCACCAAGTTACTAAAGAGTAAGAAGAGGGAATATTTGAGAGAGAAGATTAATGATCTTGAAATGAATGCAAAAAATAGGAACATTAGAGAATTATATCAGGGAATTAGTATAGAGAAGAAAGGGTTTCAGGCTAGAACAAACATAATTCGGAATGAAAATGGGGATATGATTGCAGATTCCAGGAGTATACTAAATAGATGGAAAAGTTACTTTAATCAGCTATTAAATGTACATACAGAACAGGACATTGAGGAGGATAATTTACAGACAGCAGAAATGCTAGTCGCAGAGCCAAGTGCATTAGAGGTTGAAATGGCGATTGAAAAATTGAAGATGTATAAAGCATCAGGTTCAGATGAGATCCCAGCAGAACTGATAAAATCAGGGGGAGAAAAATTGATGGACAAGATACGCTGGTTGCTTAGTATGATGAATGGAAGGAGTCAATTATCGTACCAATTTATAAGAAAGGAGATAAAACTGATTGCAACAACTACAGGGGCATCTCATTACTTTCAACTTCGTACAAAATTCTAACAAATATATTAGTAACAGACTTACTCCCTATATTGATGACATTCTAGGAGATCATCAATGTGCATTTAGAAGAAACAGGTCTACAACAGATCAGATTTTTAGTATAAGACAGATTTTAGAAAAGAAATGGGAATATAATGGTACTGTACATCAACTATATCTAGACTTCAAAAAAGCATATGATTCAATTAAGAGGGAGAAGTTATATAGTATCCTGCTGGAGTTCGGAATTCCTAAAAAGTTAGTTAGACTTATACGAATGTGTCTAAATGGCACAAAGAGTAGGGTGCTTGTCGGCAAACAGTTTTCGGACACTTTTGAAATCCAGAATGGGTTGAAGCAAGGAGATGCACTATCTCCTCTACTATTTAATTTTGTACTAGAGCATGACATTAAATCTTTAGAGAATGAGGAAGGCTTACAACTGAATGGTATTAATAAGCTGTTAGTTTATGCTGATGATGTAGTATTATTGGCCGATAGCGAGGAGATACTAAAGAACAACACGCACACACTATTGAGTAATATTAAGAAATTAGGACTGGAAGTAAATATCAATAAAACTAAATATATGGTCACACGTAGAAATGCATTATATAATGGAAATGGACAGCTAATGACAAATGAGGGAAATTTTGAGGAAGTGGCTGAATTCAAATACCTAGGAACAATGATCACAAATAGGAATGAGATGCACAAAGAAATTAAACATAGGCTCAATTCTGGAAATGCATGCTATTATGCATTGCAGAGACTCTTGATGTCCCAACTCCTTTCAAAAAACGTTAAACTGAAAATATATAAAACTATTATTCTACCAGTTATATTATATGGGTGCGAAACATGGACTCTTACTTTAAGAGAGGAAAGGAGATTACGAGTATTTGAGAATAAAGTACTGAGGAAAATTTTAGGACCAAAGAGAGATGAACAGACAGGTGAATGGAGAAGACTTCATAACAATGAACTACATGGTCTTTATAGGAAGCCAGATATAATAAGAACAGTTAAGTCTCGTAGGCTGCGTTGGGCAGGACATGTTGCACGTATGGGAAATGAAAGATGTGCATGGAAGCTTCTTGTTGGAAAACCAGAGGGAAAACGCCCAGTTGGTAGACCAAGAATTAGGTGGGAGAACAACATTAACTATGATTTGAGGGAAGTAGATTATACAGGGAATGATTGGAAAGCGTTAGCTCAGGATAGGGATGTATGGAGAGCTTATGTCCGTGCGGCCATGAACCTACGGGTTTGATAGTGCCAGTGAGTAAGTAAGTAAGTAAGTAAGTTTGAATATATTCATAACAATGAACTACATGGTCTTTATAGGAAGCCAGATATAATAAGAACAGTTAAGTCTCGAACACTGCGATGGTCAGGACATGTGGCACGTATGGGGAATGAAAGACGTGCATGGAAGCTTCTTGTAGGAAAACCAGCGGGAAAACGCCCAGTTGGTAGACCAAGAATGAGGTGGGAGAATAACATTAACTATGATTTGAGGGAAGCAGATTATACAGGAAATGATTAGGAAGCATTAACTCAGGATAAGGATGTATGGAGAGCTTATGTCCTCGTGGCCATGAACCTATGGGTTCGAAAGTGCCAGTGTGTGAGTGTGTAAGTAAGTAAGTAAGTAAGTAAGTAAGTAAGCAAGCAAGTAGGTAAGTTTGAATATATTTAATTCACTTCGTTAAAATGTTCTAAATTTTTATGAATAAATTTTAGTACTGTATGTAAAAATAGTTGTTTAATATTAGATACCTTAAACATATCAAACAAGAACTTCATAAGAAAATCTAATGGTTTATGCGTTATAATTTTCAATTTTTTTTTGTATTATTTGCAATGGCCTAAGTGTATTTTTAGAGGCAAACTTTTTGATGTCTCTCACTGGACATTCGTGGTATGTATCCATACCAGTTATCTCGGTTTTCAGTGCAGACTGTGATGTTCGGATGTTAACCGGGTTTATGATCAAAAAGAGTGCAGCCCGCTATGAGTCTTAACAGTCTCGTCCCAGCCGCTTCTATTCTTCGGAGTTGATTTCATGTCACAGTCCATGTTATTGATCAATAGAATAAGGTTCAAGCTGTCATACTTCTATGGAATTTCGTAATTCTCCTGGTCTGACTTTTGTTAGTATGTTGCTTTTATTCTATCTAAAAGTTGTTGAAATTTGGCTAATTTAATCTCAAGAACCATTGAGTTTATGAAGGATAGGTTACGACTGAGGTAATTGAATTCATTGATTTGTTCCATGTATTGATTATCTTAATAGCAATTTTAGATCATTTGTGATTCTTTTTCTTCAGTTGTCATTATTTTAGTTTTCTTTTTACAGATCTTCATATTAAACTCGTTTGCTGTATTTGGTATAAAGTGTATACCACTTTTTGTAAATTGTTTTAAGAATTTGCTAAATTGATTTGTATAATACCTTACTTACTAACTCACTGGCACTATCGAACCCGTAGGTTCATGGCCGCGTGGACATAAGCTCTCCATACATCCCTATCCTGAGCTAATGCTTTCCAATCATTCCCTGTATAATCTACTTCCCTCAAATCATAGTTAATGTTATTCTCCCACCTCATTCTTGGTCTACAAACTGGGCGTTTTCCCTCTGGCTTTCCTACAAGAAGCTTCCAGGCAAGTCTTTCATTTCCCATACGTGCAACATGTCCTGCCATCGCAGTCTACGAGACTTAACTGTTCTTATTATATCTGGCTTCGTATAAAGACCATGTAGTTCATCGTCATGCAGTCTTCTTCATTCACCTGTCTGTTCATCTCTCTTTGGTCCAAAAATTTTCCTAAGTACTTTATTCTCAAATACTTGTAATCTCCTTTCCTACCTATTACTATTAAAATTACCAATGTTCTTGTAACTATTAAAACTCACGTCTTACCATTAAAATACATATTTCTCACTTTTGAACTTGATACTTTTTCCTTGTAAGCCCGGAAATCATTGTATTTTTTTTGTGAATTTTCCATGCAAAAAAACTCCATGGCGCGACAGATCTAGAAGGCCCTTGGCTGCTGCCCGGATATAATGTAATTTTTCTTTGTAAATTTTCCTTGTAAGCCCGGATATAATTCTAATAATTTTTCATTAGTCGCTTAAAAATAATATAAAATGTAATTTGTACTGATTACTGGATGTGAATGGTACGCAATGGCGAACGAGCTTACCTGGTATACAGACGCCTAAATCAGAGAGGTTCGTCGATCTAACGGGATCTGAATCTCAAGGACACTACATAGCAGCTGGTATGTGACGTAAATAAAATTTAGAACTCTTGATCCAAACCTTTTTGGTTGGGGAGGGGGAAAGGGTTAACAGAAGATCAAGGGGATGTATGAGAAAGATATCGTAATGGAGAAAGAGAGAGAGATTGGAGTAACGGGACGTGAATAAAAGACCGTGTTGGAATGAGTGAAAGCTAGATACCGTAAGCTTGTCTTCACAATTCCATTAATGTTTCGATCTGAGGGCGGATCGCCCAGCGGTGAATTTTTAAATTCCTCTCTTTTCTACTAGCGGCTCTGATACAATCCAGTCAACCTTGCTTTGTTCCTTAAAGAATACCATCTCTTGATTTTTTTATACATTATTAAATCTGAGGCGGCTCCATGGTGCAAATGTTTAGACACGTTTCCTCCACCTATGGATTCCGAGATCGTTTCTCGGTCTCTCGATATGGTATTCGTGTTGAACGATTCGGAGTCAAGACTGATTTCATTCGGGGTTCCTTCCATAATTAGAACAGGAATGAAGCGGAAAAAATTAATTAAACATAGATGATGCTCTGGAAGTACGCGTTATCCAGTACAGGAACTCTTTTGTCATCTCAAGCTCTCAGAAAAAAAAGTTTAACTAAAAATAAATAAGAATAAGAATAAATTTTGTTTACAAATAAATGTTATATACAGTATTGACACCCGAATGAGCAAGTGCTCGTGCTCGGGTGCAGTTCAGTTACATGAATAATGCAAATAGAATATATACATTTAAAGTTGGGGTCACTTTCATTTTTACATACATTATGGCACATACAAATAAAACATAATAATGTATTGGGAATAAGACTTATTCTAACAAGAGAATTAATGGAATGGAGAATGATATACATAAAATAATATAAATCATATAATTAATGGATTACTTACTTACTACTTACTCACTGGCACTAACGAACCCGTAGGTTCATGGCCGCACGGACATAAGCTCTCCATACAACCCTATTCTGAGCTAATGCTTTCCAATCATTCCCTGTATAATCTACTTCCCTCAAATCATAGTTAATGTTATTCTCCCACCTCATTCTTGGTCTACCAACTGGGCGTTTTCCCTCTGGCTTTCCTTCAAGAAGCTTCTATTATAACCAATAATACAGAAGAAAGTAATTAGTTATATATTGATTTATAATATATAAGCAAAAATAGATGCTTTATATTTATTATTTTAAAATGTTCAAATGATTAATTTTATTCACTTAATTGATTAAAAATAATTAATTTAATTGCTTTTTTAAAACTAGCTGTGTTCAGTTTACTTAGTTCTGGATTGGATCTAATTAATTCATTATATAATTTGGGTCCTAGATATCTACTATGTTTAGATCCAGAAGTTGTATAAAATTTTGGAACATGTAGCAAAGAAGTAGTATTTTGTCTGGTACTGTAAAAACTTCGATTGTGCTCTTTAAATTCGTTTTTATTTTTATGAAAATAAGTAAGCAATGTATGCTTGAATATTTGTTTAATATTTGTCACGTTGAATTCTAAATAAATTAAATTTGTAGGGTAATCTAAAGGTTTCTGCAAGCAGATTTTTATGATTCGTTTTTGTAGTAATGTTAAGGGAGAAAGAATAGAATTTGCGATTCCACCACAACCTAATATTCCGTATTGGATTATCGATTAAAACAACGATTCTTCCAGTTATACTATATGGATGCAAAACAAGCAATAAGATAGTTAAAATAAATAAAAGAAGATATTACGGGTATTTGAGAATAAAGGGAGCTTAGGAGAATTTTTAGATCAGAGAGAAACCTCAGACAGACGAATGGAGAAAATAATATGATCATTGTGGGAAATCAGATGTAATAAGAACAGTTAATAGTCCAGATCCGTCTACGAGATTACTACGTTCATCGAGTGTATGAACAAAATATTTTTTTTTCATAAAATTGTGAATGACTGAATACATTTTTGCCGAGTTGCCTATTAAAATTCGGCCGCCAGTATGTTTAATTAAAATATAACTAATTAATTTATTCGAAATAATTTGATTAACTAGTTATTAAAATAAAATTTAATCCATTTCGCAGAAATCGATGTATAGAACTTGAAAAGTTCTGGTTCCATTGCAAACTTTGCCGTAAACCTCCTCGCACCTACAACAGGCTGTGACACCAATCAGTAATAAAATGGCGATAAGTACGTATTTATTGTTTTATATTGTTTCAAATAAAGTTCAGTCCATTTAAAATGTTGTGATTTGTTTCGTATAATGCTCAAAAAAATTAGGGGATATTGTAGAATAACCTATTAAGACTATGTTTTTAGGAACAGTATTAGATGCAATCACTTTCTATTACTCCAAAAGAATGTAAACAAGAGTTTGAAGTCATTACGTAACCTCTGTACCACACCAGATGTCAAAGAGATCCTGATTAGGAATATGGCAAACAAACAAAGCAACATTAACATGGGTGAAAATGTTTCATTAGTATGGTGTATGGTCTCCTCGAACGGCCAGCACTGCCTCACACCTGTGTGGCATTGATGCAATGAGGTTAGCAATGAGTTCTTGGAGGATACGTGGCCACTCTTCCATAAGAGCAATGTGCAGCTCTGGAACAGTTGTGGGAGGTGCTGGTCTGCCTGCAATGCGCCCCACACATGCTCAATCGGATTTAAGTCCGGGGAGGAAGCTGGCCATTGCATACGCTCGATATCCTCCACTTCCAGCATGTCGTCCACCAAGCCAGCTCTGTGGGGTCGTGCATTATCGTCCATAAAAAGAAAAGAATCACCTATGGCACCAGCATAAGGCACGACAAAAGGTCGGAGAATCTCATCTCTATACCTTACCGCAGTCAAAGTACCACCTTGGATGACGTAGAGGTCCGTACGTCCACCACTACTGACTCCTGTCCACACCATCAATCCACCGCCACCATATGGGGATCTTTCACGTACAAAAGCTGGATTGTTTCGTGTCCCTTTTTCCCTCCAGATGAATACACGCCGACTATCACATTCCACGTTGAATCGCGACTCATCAGAAAAAAGAACTGATCTTCATTCGGCATGCCTCCACCCACGATGTTCCTCCGCCCAGTTTTCTGCGATCTCTACACGGTGTTGTGGAGTTAACCTGGTACACACCATGGGCCTACGGGCATAGAGACCACTTCCATGCAGTCGATTAGGGACAGTTTGAGTTGACACCCTGCGTCCTGTTGCTGTTTGAAGTGTATTTCGCAGTTGAGTTGCATTCTGCTGTCTATTCCGACGGGCTGTTAACAAGAGGTAACGGTCATCCCTTGCTGTTGTTGCCCGTGGTCGACCTTGTCCGGCTCTTCTGTGAACAGTATCTGTTCTTTGAAAACGATTCCAAAGTCTGGAAATCACGCTTTGAGACACCCCAATGGCTTGTGCCACCTCTTGTTGTGTCTGTCCAGCTTCCATCCTTCCTATGGCCCTCCAAGCCATTGGTTCAGGTAAATCACGTTGTCGAGGCATTACTGTCCCTAAGGCAAGTCATTCACTAACTGAAAACTGGACTGGATTTAAAAACACAGCAACAAAACATTCACCCCCACACCACCCTTTCACATCAACAGTACAGACACTGCCCTCTGGTGTGTTACCGAGGTTACGTAACAACTTCAAACTCTTGTTTACATTATCTTGGAGTAATAGAAAGTGATTGCATCTAATACTGTTCAAAAAAATCATAGTCTTAATAGGTTATTCTACAATATCCCCTAATTTTTTTGAGCAGTGTATATTAACACTACCTTTTGGATATATTTTTGTATATACATTTTACGTAGTATGCATAAAGGGCAGTGGTTTTACTTCCTTATACAATATAATAACTTATATAACCGTGTTGCATGTACACTTTTATTTGTCTTTAATATTTTATACTATTTTTACCAAGTCAATTACTTAATCAAATTATAGTTTTTTTTTCTCGCTGACAATGCCACATTGTTAAGCATTTTGCAGCCCCTCCCCTTCCCCCATTACTTCACTGCTGACCTTAATGTTTAATATAAATATTAATTTCAATGTTTTAATATTACTTATTTTGGGAAATGTTCGGAATCCTTACATATTTTACCTAACATTATCACATAATTATCTACATATTTTGGATGTTAATATTACATAAAATCCTAGCCTTAGTCATTCATTCATTTCAAGATATTTAGATGTGAAAGACATAGCTGGAGTGGGTGACAGTAGATAAACTTTCAAATACTTTTTGCGCGATATGCGTTTTGTCGTACTTACCAGCAATGGCGACCATTATTGAAAGTTCAACTTCCTACATGTCGGGGTAGCCAACCTAAATGACTAGCTGTAATATTACATTTAAACCCACGTGCGGGAAGTAAAACCACTGCCCTCTATGTATACTATGTACAATGTATATACAGAAAATATCCAAAAGGTAGTGTTAATATACATTGTACGAAACAAATCACTGCATTTTAAATGAACTGAACTTTATTTGAAACAATATACGTACTTGCGGCCATGTTGTCAATAATTGTTCTCAAGGCCTCCTGTTGTTTCAACTAATAAACATTGCCCACACTGTTAACGTTAGTCAATTGTCTATAATGAACGCAAATATTTCCAACAAAGATATTATTTTACATTATTTATTATCTTGAAAACACCATCGCGCAATAAATAATGTACAACGCACGTTTGTGAAGTGTTTTACAGAATTTCGGAAATTAAAAACCGAGTGATAGCGAGGTTTTTAAACATTTTTCCTCGATTCTGTAAAAAAACACTTCCCAACCTCCCATCGTAAAATATACTATTATTATTAATCCTATATGAAAACACAATTACGAAGGTGTAGGCATAGGTGGAAGGATAAAACAGTATTCGGGGAGATATTGGAGATGAATAATTAGATATCGGCGACATCAAATGGATTAATTTGGTTGGAAATAGGGGTCAACGAAGGAGGGCCTTAGTAAATAAGGCATTGAACCTTACGGGTTTCATAATTCATATGATTGGAGTATTTTTCTTTTAGTTTTTACTGTACTACATTTTTATTTTATAGAACTAACTACCGTAAATCACTGAAAACCGAAGGTCAGTGTACCGGGAACATAAGCTCTACGTATATTCATATGAGAACTGATATTTTTCAATCATTATAAGGACTATTTAACTCATGCCCCCCACGGGAGTCAATGATCAATCAAGTTTAAATGAATTTTGTTTTACAACCAATCACAGTCGTGTTTCACCTCGCTATTTATCGAATTTTGATTATCAAAATAAAGAAAACTCCTCCTTTTAATATTCTCAACAGGTCAGAGCATTGTTTAGCAGTGACTGACTCTCTAACAAATACATTGAATATAGCAAATAATGAACAGATTCCTTCGACCTACACATTTGATAATTGTGTGTTCAATAATTGCGCTTTAAATACTTATTTTACTGAGTTGTTTCCGAAAAAAAAAAAATTAATAACCTATCCATCCATAGTAATTCTGCCCGAAGGCAGGTTCTTCACTGCAATCATAGCATTTTCATGCTATGCCTGCAGCTTTACTAGAGAATTGTAGGTGTGGTAGCTTCCCGTCGCTTTCCACACCGGTGAATGATGATGATGATGATAATGATAAGGATGATAATGACCATGTGATTTCGGGGACCGTTTGGGCTTTAAAATTTTCCTGACATTTGTCTTACAGGTGAGGAAAAACCCCGATAAAAACCTCACCCAGAAAAACTGCCCCGACCGGGGATCGAACCCGGGCCCGCTGCGTGACAAGGCGGCACGATACTTCGAGACCACAGCGGTGGACTAATAACCTATAATGTTGGTTATAATATACAGTTTGATGTGTTTCAGTTTTTCTCCACTAGGGTGCATTCTTACAATATTGCGATCCTATTTGACAATAAATAGTATGATCAAGTTGTAGTGATGAACAAATGAAACATAACCAAACAGTTCTCATTTGTTTTTAAACATCGCCGTTTATATTAAATATATAAATATTTTAAAATAACTATATTTAAATAATGATTTGTGAGTAAACAGCTTAATTTCATTCGTTAAATACTCCTAATAAATGCATTTTTGATTTCCAAATCCTCTAGATAAATTTGGAAATTATTCGTGGCATTACTTACTATAATTATCTGTGTAATACACCACTCTCAAATCATGATTGTTTTCTTCCGCCCCATTTTTGGCCTATCTTTCGCCCTCTCGTTTTCCTATAACGTTTCAATGCCCCTCCTTCATTCCATATTCGTACCCCATGTCCGTCTATGAGACTTAACTGTCATTACATCTGATTTCCCACTCACCTATATGTAAGTCTCTCTTTGCTCCAAAAATGTTCTGAAGCACTTTCGTAGCGTAGTGGTTAAGGCACTGCGCTACAAGCCGGAAGGTCGAGGGTTCGAGTCCCGGTGGGGTCAGGATTTCTAAATTGACCCAAACTTTCTGGCTACACTATGACCCTGGGATCGACTCAGCCTCTAATGGAAATGAATACCAGACGCTTGTTCTGGGGGTAAAGACGGCCGTCACATAGGGCTGACAACCCGGCTGAAATCAAGTGCCGATTGTCCAGAAAATTGGAAGCCCTAACTTCCTACTACCCCAAGGGCCTCCTGAGGCCTGTAGTGGAATATTGTTAGCTTTTTACACGCTTTATATTAGCTTGACCTGTATATATCTATCTATCTATCTATCTATGTAACGGAATCTTTCAACGCGATTTTCACCCACTTAAAATGATTGGATCGACTTCAAACTTTGTATACTTGTAAAGAACCCGTGATAATACAATAATTTCATATTTTGTTTCTAAAATCCTGGCCAGAATCATCAGAAAATATCCATGTAACGGAATATTTGAACACGATTTTCACCCACTTAGAAACATCGGATCGACTTGAAACTTTGCATACTTGTAAAGGACCCGTGACAATACAATATTTTCATATTTGTTTCTAAAATCCTGGCCAGAATCATCAGAAAATAAAAAAGTGTCTTCGTATCTATGTAACGGAATCTTGAACACGATTTTCACCTACTTAGAAACATTGGATCGACTTGAAACTTTGTATACTTGTAAAGCACCCGTAACAATACAATAATTTCATGTTTTGTTTCTAAAATCCTGGCCAGAATCATCAGAAAATAAAATAAAAAATGAAAACTGGTATAATAGGTTGCGGACTTGTCGACTTTTGAATCAATCGTTGTAAGAGCTCAGTTGGTAGACAGTGAACTGTGGTGGTATATGATTTCGGTAATCCATAGATCGCTCATTCAAGTCCGGCTGGGAGGATTTTTTTTAGAAGAGTATTACTTTTAGTGGAATGCAGGCTTTTACCAGTATTACTTTTAGCTCATACTACAATAGTATCGAATTTAAAGATATTTACATTTTTATCTTATTCTGTAAAATATTAAAACTAAAAAATAAAAGATAAATAATAGTTTAAAAAAACTAAAACAACACGCTTTATTAGAAAACCGAACTAAAAAAATGAAAAATAATTTTAATTTCCAACACGCTTGGGATAAAATTAAAGTGGTCAACAAAAAATCATCTCCAACACATATAGAATAAAACTACAGTTATCAACAAAAATAAAATAATTTTACCATCAAAAGCGTGGGGTGCTTTTTATGACTTTTTTTACATTTTCTTCTTAGAGACTTTACTTTTACCAATATCTGTTTATTATCAAATATATTAATTGATATAGAGCACCCCACGCTTTTGATGGTAAAATTATTTTATTTTTGTTGATAACTCTAGTTTTATTCTATATGTGTTGGAGATGATTTTTTTGTTGACCACTTTAACTTTATCCCAAGCGTGTTGGAAATTAAAATTATTTTTCATTTTTTTAGTTCGGTTTTCTAATAAAGCGTGTTGTTTTAGTTTTTTAAAACTATTATTTATTTATTCTTTGTACAGATCATATAACTGGAAAAATATTTTAAAAATATTTTTAACCAACTTTTTTCTCTAGAAGTTGTGTGGAACACCAGTATTAAAAGAATGTGGTTGATATTTTTTTCTGCCAACTTTAAAATTTACGGATAGGCTGAGGGGAAAAGAACTAATAAATGCCTTGAATATCTGAAATTATTTATGCATTACCTCTAAAATTTACAGGTACACTAATGGAAACAGAGCTAATAAATGCCTGGAATTTATTATATTTATGCATTATCTTTATAAAAAAGGCAATGACAAGCAGAACTAAA
The DNA here is from genome assembly GCA_030220185.1 of Diploptera punctata. Taxonomy (NCBI): domain Eukaryota; kingdom Metazoa; phylum Arthropoda; class Insecta; order Blattodea; family Blaberidae; genus Diploptera; species Diploptera punctata. The sequence continues at coordinate 2,380,320 of JASPKZ010000045.1, read as the reverse complement.
TACTTACTGCATCAGTTGAAAATAAAGTCACAATGGACTTTTATTGGGGTAAATATTTCTGAGGAAAGGGTTGTATTGTGTTCCACGGTTCTCCGGTTCAAGTAACCTTATTTTGTTAACAAAAATATGCTTTAGAAAGTATAGGTAGAGAGACTAATGTCTTTCCTGTCTAGAATTATCTACAAATTCACTACTCTAACAACTGAAAAATAAAATGATTCATATTCTACATAATGCACAGCGTTTATTCTCAATTGTGTAGAAAGATAGTGCTTTTAAGCAAGTAATTGAACTACGATGTAATAAAAAAATTATTCTATAATGAGTGACCTCACTTGATGTTACGATCAATCTTCAAGTTTCGATAAATTACTGTTTTTCAAGATAGAGAAATCGTTAAGATTAACCTTATATCGTTACCCAATCTGTGGTTCGCGAACTCCCAGGGAGTCCGCCAAATATTTCAAGGGGATCGCCAAAACATTTCCGTAATGACGGGTTTCGAGATTAGGTCTATTATTGTTTCCTTCATTTCTGCAGCATTGTAAAAATAATAATAATAATAATAATAATAATAATAATAATAATAATAATAATAAATGGCAAGTTGACCAAGAGGACAAACCGAAGAAAAAAACTGGAACAACTTGGACAGATGATAGAAAACAAACTCATAGCAAAAGAATGAAAGAAATTCGGGCTCAAAGGAAACGCCTCTAAGTACTTTGCGTAGTCCTACATGGACTCATCCGCAATAAAAAAAAAACAATTATTATTATTATTATTATATTATATATAATAGGCCTAATATTATTATTATTCTTATTATTATTATTATTATTATTATTATTATTATTTTAAAATTAAATTAAGCTTATAACGTTCCTCGTTGCATATGTGTAACATTGGAAATTTATCACATTATTTCCACAATATATTAATATTTACCGCGAAAATCCACAGTTGTGTAACAACGTTAGGAATGCATTTGATTTCTTTACAATTAGGTCTACACGTTGTGTAACTTTTAAACCGTAACTAGAGTAACTTCATGTTTTAACTGTTAAGGGTTAAGTTAATTTAAGTTTATTAAACCTTTTGCTTGGAATTAAATTGTATGCATGTCTACTGTAACTTAAATGTGTGTCGAATTACACAATAAACCTAATAATAACAACAGTCATGTTTAAAAGTCAGTGGTTCGCCCAACTCAGATCGTTGTGGAAGGGGTTCGCAAGCCGAAAAAAGGTTGGGAACCGTTGCTAGACGAGAAGGACAAATATAAAGTTAGCGTCATTCATTTTAGTTAGCTTTTTAAATTAAGCCCTGGTGAGTTTATTATCCAGTGCTCGTAGTTAAGGGAGAAAAATGCGTGGAGTTACCTTTAAGATACGTACACACTTGCGCGCCGCGCGCGCAACATGTTCGTCAGATTTGGACGGGGTTTTAAGGTGCGCGCGTGGCGCACATGCGGCGCACCACGATCCACTCATTGTCGGTTTTTTCCACGAACACTTTGATGGTTCGCTGTTTAGATTTGGACGGGTACTTGAGAGGTTTGTTGTTTTCGGCGCGCACCTTATTATTATTTGAGCATAGAGTGGTCAGAGGGAAACTTGTTAAAACTTATTATACTTTTTTTAAATTATTTTTCACTGAAAGTAATTAATATTATAATTACAAAGAAATAAACGTTATCTCAGTCAAAACATAAATTTATTGTGTCGACGTTTCAATCTCCTTATGTGAGATCATTTTTAAGACATGTAAATTTATAAATAACCATGTCTTGAAAATGATCGACATAATAAATTTGTTTTGATTGAGATAACGTTTATTTATTTGTAATTATAATGTTAAAACTTATTGATCTTTATAGAAACAAACAATTATTGTGGGATCCTCAACATAAGGATCATTTTAAAAAAATCATTGAAACGAGATGCCTGGAGGGAAATAGGAGATAAGATGGATATATCTCCGGATACATGCAGGAAGAAGGTAATTACTTTACTTTCTTCCTACCGGCGAGAGAAAAGTAAAATATTGTTATATTGTTGACACATAACTTAGTATTGTTGGTTTAGCGCTACAATAAATAGTGAGGATCGTCAGGTCAATTCGCACGTTGATGTCTATCGATATTTTTTACTCTAAGGAATAATAAAATAATGATTTCACAGTATTGTTACAGCATGCCTGTTTTTTTTCAACGTTATGTGTTTTTTTTTCGTGTGTACTAAACACGTTCATTTCATAATGTTATGTATATAGTATCACAAAACAATAGAATATATAAACACATACCAGTAATAATCGTATTGTGTAAGATGACCAGACGTTCCGATTTTGGCGGGACAGTCCCGATGTTTAACAATTTGTCCCGCGTCCCGCGGCATTTTAAAAAAATCCCCGATTTTTTGGAAAGAATGCACGACAAGCTAGGGAACGGCGGGAGAACGGAAAGGGAATATACGTTTTTTGGCGCCCATGTAGCTATTTCGCCAGGATATGAGTTTTATATTATTTTTGTTGATTTTATAATATAAAATTATGTAATATTCACCTGAAAGGTCCGTCTCATCAACTTAATTAATCATTTAACTGTAGCGCTTTCGGGACTTGTCCCATCATCGGCAGGATTCAAAACTGGTGTTTCACTGAAGATCTGGTAGAGGGGGTTGCGTGTATTGGGTTCGTTTTCGTTTATCAGGCTGTCGTTGTGAGCTGCTTTCATGATTTCCATCTCTTCGAGTACGTTTATCTTCGCTGGATTATTTTCTCTGTGCATTACTGTTAGGGTGATTTCAATATTTAACATGCGATGTCCTTCATGGATAACGTGTTTTGCATAGCTTGATTTCCCTTCTGCGTGAATGAAGTCTCGAAAATGTTCTTTGAATCTGATGTTAAAACTCCTGTTTGTCCTTTCTATATAAAATTTGTTGCAGTCCTTACATGTCAGTTTTAAACTCCTTTGCTGTTGAAAATGTTATTTTCTTCAATGTTATTGCGAATATTCCATAATTTTATATTAATTTTGAATAAACCTCAACGGAACACATCATGAATCTTATAATTTTATAATGTTAAACTTTAATCATAACAAATCATTGTTGAGAACTGCTTATCAAAGTTTACATTGTTGATTCGACCACCATTGTTTGGTAGATAAAGTGTGGACATAAAAAAATCGCAATTGAGTGTTAAGACTTTGAAAGTCATTTTATGTGTGAAATATAATTTAACAAATTCTTGTGAAAAAAAATTCATGACCCTTTAAATAACGACAGCAATCTACTTAAAAAATTCACTCAAATGAGAAATATGACAAAGAATAAAATAATACTGGTTCTATACATAATTTTGTAATGTATTACATTTGTAAATTGTACTTATGTTGATATTAAAATTAATATATTATAATACTATTTTTGCGTTCTATAGATTTTTTTGTTGCTCCATAGAGTATCTTTACATTTTATAATTTATAGAATCAAATAAGACCAACATATTTTTTTCATATTTCATAATATTTTGGAGAAATGTTCATATTTTAGTAAAAATTTAATATTCCTTCATATTTTTCAATTTTTAAAAAATGAAATTTCAGTAATTGGTTAAAAACATTTTTGAAGTGATTGTAGTTTTGAAATTATTTGACAATGTAATTTGGTATACAGGTAAAAATTCCTCAGCATCCCATCCAGAAGAAAATAAATAATTTTGATAAACAATTGAATAAGGAGACATGGAATGACCAAGTGTAGGCCTTTGTCTCTGCAAAATGTCTACTGAAGGTTTGTGAGTTTCCTATGGATCGCAGGAGGTTCGTTGAAATTAATAATTTCGACGATCATAACACGAACGGCGCGCGCGCCGCGCGTGTTCGTGGCGCGCATATGTGTACGTACCTTTATAGGGGCTTCCATAAAAAATGATAGTTGTTCACCGGTATGTGAGAGAATGAGACAAAAAGTCAGACACACAGGAACTGTGCAAACTAAACGAACTCCTCAGTAAGTCAAATTTATGATCACATTTTGTTGATTTATGGAATAGATATTTCTTCTTCTACGCCATGGAATTAGGCTTTCCACATCAAGAGACCGCATCTCTCCATCTAGTTATGGACCGTTCAACATTTCTTGTTTTGGGTTGGTAGTGAAGCAAAATTTGTGGGAGGCTATTAGATGTCATTCTTTCTGTAAGCTGGAGCCAGTCAGATCTTGAATTTTATCACATGTTTAATTCGGTTCTAATTTCTTCATTATATTTTTTTTTTATCTAACAATGTGTAGTCTGCTACTGAACGTAAGAATTTCATTTCAGCTACTTCTATTTTTATTTTATCTGATGTATTAAGTGTCCTATTTTCACAAGCATATGTTAACATACATTCTGCCATACTTTTATAGAATTTTAATTGTGAAATTTTTAATGTTTTACTTTTTAGAATTATTCTTATTGTTACGCACATATTATACAATTTGTTTAATTTAAATATATATTTCTTTTGTTAAATTGGAGAAACTCAGTTCCTGATGTCAGCTTATTCATAAGTGTCGGACTGGATTGTAAACGAATCTTGCATTACCATAAGTACATATTGTATAGTGTTATATAATTTGGCATAAGTAAAATATATATATATATATATATATATATACTGATTCATTTTTCCATTTAGTTTACTTTGTTAAAATATTAAATAAATTAAATAAATGTAAATTCCTAAGGAAGCTGAGTTTTTAGTGCTTTGAAAATAAAATTAACAAAAAGCAAAAATCTAAACACAAATAAGTAGAACAACTCAAAGTTACATCAGATGCTATAATTCAATTGAAATTGATATAGCTAGATCCAAGATATACCATTAATTTCTAAAATATAATATAGCCTACATAACATATGTTAAACCATTATTATTTTATGAGGTTGAAACGTGGATGCAACAAAGGAAGATTTAAGTAGAACATAATGAGTGAGATGAATTGTTTATAATGATAGTTAATAATAATAATAAGAAGAAGAAGAAGAAGGAGGAGGAGAAGAAGAAGAAGAAGAAGAAGAAGAAGAAAAGTGCGCTCAAGTTGAGCATTGGTTTTGAATTTAGTTTTTACTATAGTCTGTTATCGATTTTGTTCTATTTGTATGATGTGGTATTTTCTTCATCTTTCTCCGCATAGTAGACATTTACAATATTCTGTCGGCTCGTGGAATTTCTTGTTCGCAAAAATGTAATGGAGAAACCCGTGTATTGGGTCTTCCATTCTCTGGTCTAACCACAGAGTATTTACTCTGTGTGGTCCAACCACACAGTTTCTCTATGGGTCCAACTATCATCTAGCATGGCTGGTGTGGTGTATAACTGTGGGTCTATGTCTCTCTTCTTGTGTTCCATGATGTTAATCAGTTGCTGATAGGGTCCTGCAGATGGTAGTAAGTGTTGTAATCTGATGTCTTCTATAAAATAGGTCTCTGTCATGAGCTCGTAAACCAAGCATGATGACTCTATTTTTCGAACTCCTAGTATACGTTTCTTGTACAAAGTCTTAACTTTTTCTTTTCTTATCATAAAATTTAATAAAAACTAGGAAAAAAAATATTCGGAAGAAGGAAATGAGAGAAAATTTGAATCTGGATAGAGTACAGGATGAAATACAAAACAGTAAAATAAGATAAATAAAAATCAAGATGTATGAAACATTAAACCAATTGTTACTTCTGATTCTGAAACTTGGGTAGGCCTACTTGATTATTTAACTACAATCGTTTAAATATTTGTTTAAAATAGTGGTAATAAGATGTACATTGGGAGCATTTTGTATAGATGACATCTGAAGAAGAAGATGTAATAAAGAATTAATACAATTATTAGGATATATCTATATTATTTCAAATATTACGTATTGCCGTTTGAGATGGATTAGACATATTAATAGAATGGCAAATATAATAGAAGGGTGAAACGGATCAGCTTGGAACTCCAAGGAACCGATTATGAGTAGTACCTAAGAAAAAGATGGTGGGATTGTGTGCGTCAAATTGTGAAAAATGTAAAATAAATAATTGGGAACAGCTTTCTATGGAGGAGGATGGCTGGAGGATGTTCATCGAGGAGGCGAAGGTCCTTATTGGGCTGTAGTGTCAAAGAAGAAGAATAAGATGATACGGCCATGTTAGGAATTTACCAAGGTAGGAAGTACGAGATTACAAGATCGTAGATTACAAGGAAAGAGACGAAGTGATCGGTCGAAATATAAGCGGGAGGAACAATTATGAAGAATGTTGAACAAGTAACAAATTTTAATTATTTAGGTTGTAATTTTAATATAAGCACAAAAGACTGAAAGAGATATAAATATAAAACTATCGAAATTTCAAATGATATGCGGAACTATACATAAGACATTAAATAAAAAAAACAAGAAGAGATACTAGATTGAAGTTTTATAAAACATTGGCAGTTCCTGCATTACTTTATGGGAGCGAAACTGGGTTATGACAAAAACATTACAAAGTAGAATACAAACCATAGAAATAAACTTCCTAAAGTACAAAAGGTTGCACAAGATTGGATCGGATAAAGAATGATTATATAAGAACAGAGTTAAATATATATCCATTGAATGAAAAAAAAATCAATTCATATAGAGGTACATGGTTTAAACATATGGTAAGAATGAATGTAACATAGATTACCAAAAGCAGCATCTAACTATAAGCTAAGAGGATCAAAGGATGTAGGAATGCAAGTGAAAAGATGGATAGAACAACTGTGAGGCGAAACAGGCAATTTGCCTAGCCCGTGAAGTGAGGTAGTCGAAGAAAAATAATTGATGGGAGTGAAATGGAGGAGCGAGAGATGTGAAATGATAGAGATCCAAGACCTGGCCTCTTAAAGGGATACAAAGAAAGAAGAATACGAGTGATATTAAAATATAAAATTATGAAATATTTACATAAAAGGTCCGTCTCCTCAACTTTATTGGTTATTTATCTGTAGCGCTTTCGGAACTAGTCCCATCATCAGCAGGATTCAAAACTGGTGTTTCACTGAAGATTTGATAGAGGGGTTACATGTTTTTAACAACGACCATCTGATAAATGAAAACGCACCCAGTACGTGTAACCCCCTCTACCAGATCTTGATAACAACGACAATCTGATAAATGAAATCGCACCCAGTACGTGTAACTCCCTCTACCAGATCTTCATAACAACTAAAATCTAATAAATGAAAACGCACCCAGTACGTGTAACCCTCTCTACCAGATTTTCAGTGAAACACCAGTTTTGAATCCTGCTGATGATGGAACAAGTCCCGAAAGCGCTACAGATAAATAACTAATAAAGTTGAGGAGACGGACCTTTTAGGTAAATATTTCATAATTTTATATTTTAATTTTGAATAATACCTCAACGGAAGTTCATCATGAATCTTATTAATGTTGACGAGTGATACATTTGTATATTTCGTTTCTTGTTAAATCCTTCACTGAATACAGCGGATAATAAAAAAAAGTAATTTATAAGCGCTCTGAAATAAATATAGCTCATTATTAATACTGATTTTATAGTGTGGTCTAATCAGAAGTTTGCCATAGGGTTTGTCCTTTCTAAAGACATTCTCCTTGGAGAAAATATGAATGTATCTCATCGGTTTAGCGGTTGTTATGAATTATGAGTAACGGAATTTAGTTAAGTGGCGCCTAAATCCGATGCGGTGATTTAGCTTTTCGGCATGGACATGAGAATGATTTTAACCAGTTCCATGGATAATTAATTATTATAAATAATAAACCAATTGATCATATACTCAGAGAAGAGGATCTTGTAAGTAAGATAGCCTACATCAAGTCATTGAGTGTGATGGGTAGGACACGTTGAAAGAATGGAAGATGGAAGAATACCAAAACGATTAATACATGACGACATAATAGGAGTAAGAAGGAGAGGAAGACCGAGAAAGAGGTGGCTGCAGGAAGTAGAACAAGATTTGAGAAAGATGGGAATAAGAGAATGGAAAGACATGGATCGAGATGAATGGAGGAGAATTGTGAAGGAGGCCAAAACTCACAACGGGTTGTAGTGCCAAATAGGAAGAAAGGAAATAATGAACCAAACCTTCTGGAGGCACCATAGCCCAATAGCCCTGGGGTCGACTGAACCTCTAATAGAAATGAGCCTATCAGACGCTTGTTCTGGTGATAAAGGCGCTGCCGGTCGGGACAAGTTTTCCTCTTTGAAATTTTTTCAGTTTTTTTTTTTTCACCTGTAAGACAAATGTCAGGAAATGTTAAGGACCAAAGACTTCCGAACATCATTTTGGCATCGTAATCATTCATATCACATTTCTCTTGCTTATATATGGGTGAGGGGTATGTCTAATCTTAAATATTTGTATTGTCTCGGAGGTGGCCCTTGGTATACAGCTATCATTCTTCTGGAGAGAACCTCCATTTCTTTGTATGTTCAAAAGAAGGGTGTCTGTGAAACTTGGGAACCTCCGAGCCTTTTTCTATACCCAAGATTATTTTTCAATATTTATAAATATCTTATAACTCAATGAATTATGTACCTATAGGTTCAACGCTGCATTCATTAAGGCCCTTCACTGCTCCATAACCGAAACCAATTGAATCTTGTTTATATTTCCGATATCCAGTTCCCTAAGATTCGTCAGAATATTGTCCTGAAAGAGACATAAAGATGAAACTGTCGAAATTTCAAATGATATGCGGAACTATACATAAAGCATTAAAGAATAAAACAAGAAGAGATACTAGATTGAAGTTTTATAAAACATTGGCAGTTCCTGCATTACTTTATGGGAGTGAAACTTGGGTAATGACCACAAAATTACAAAGTAGAATACAGAGGCTGCACAAGATTGGATCGGATAAAGAATGAAGATATAAGAACAGAGTTATATATATATATATATATATATAGGCCCTATATCCATCCATTGAATGAGAAAATCAGAGAATATAGAGAGAAATGGTTTACACATGTGGAAAAAATGAATGTAACAAGATTACCAAGAGCAGCATTCAACTACAAGCCAAGAGGTTCAAGGAATGTAGGAAGGCCAGTGAAAAGATGGACAGAACAAATGTGAGGCGAAACAGGAAATCTTTGCCTAGCCCGTGAAGTGAAGAAGAAGAAGAAGAAGAAGAAGAATTGTCCTCCCATCCACGCCTAGGTCTTCCTAACAGTATTTTCTAGTATTTTTGAATGTATTTCTACAGTCACCTATTCGACCAACCCACCTTAACATCCTAGACTTAATAACCCTTGTAATATTAGAAGAATAGTATACACTCTGAAGTTCCTCGTTGTGAAGTTACCTCAATTCTTTATTTCCCTCACATTTGTCTTAGTATCGTAATTTCGATTACATTTATCTTATTTTCTTCCCTTAACGTAAGAAAGTGTATTTCACATCACAGTCAAAAATTCTCTTCTTCTATAGATACTTGATCCTCCGCAAGACGTCTCCTGCGTGTAGGATCTTGGATGTATGTTGGCCAATTCTTGATGTTCATTCCTTTTTTTTTTTTTTTTTATGACAACATATTCCCATTAATTTTAGGGAGGTATACCACGTAATCGTATGGAATTTGGTTGTCATTTAAATATTCTTTCGGCAGATCTTTCATTTGGATTTTGTTAACACTCCAAACCACTCCAGTCTCTGAGCTATAATTATATTAACAATAGTTCAATTTTTAATTAGATTTTATTAGTATATTTATTATTTTTAATTCTCTAGGAGTCATCAATATTCTTAGTAGGGCCAAAAATTTGTCTCAAAAATTTCCTTTCGAATACTAATAACTTTAATTAGCTAGTCACAGTCAAGATTTATAAATTTTAATTAGCTTAGGATGATGGTGTATTATTAGGCGGTAGCGAGGAACTACTAATGGGCCACTCGCACACTCGGTTGAGTAACACTAACAAATTGGGGCGGAAGTAAACATCAATAAAACTAAATATATATTCACACATAGAAATACATTATATAATAGAAATAGTAAATGACAAATGAGAACAATTTTGAAGGAGTGGTTGAATTCAAGTAGGCCTACCTAGGAGAAATAATTACAAACAGGAATGATGTGCACAAGAAATTAAACATAGGCTTAATTCTGGAAAAGCATGCAATTATGCATTACAGAGACTTTTGTCGCTCCAACTTCTCTAGAGAAAATTAAACTGAAAATATATTCCCAGTTATATTACATGGACTGTTGTGTTAAGTGATAAGAAAAGTTTGTGTTTGAGAATAAAGTTCTTAGGACAATTTTTGGACAAAGAAAAGTGGACAGGCGAATGGAGAAGACTACATAGCAATGACATGATCTTTATGGGAAATCAGATGTAATAATAACAGTTAAGTCTCGTAAACTGCAATGGGCAAAAAATGTAGCATGAAAGGGGAATGAAAGAACGGCATGAAAAAGCAGAGGCAAAACACCCAGTAGATGGACCAAGAATGAGGTGGGAGGATAACATTAAATCACGTTTTGAGGAAAATAAATTATACCGGGGATGACTGCTGTAACAAGGGTGGAAAAAACTAAAACTGAAACGGGGGTAGGGGCGGCTATCGCTGCTGATAATCAAGAAGAGAAAGGGATTTGAGCTCTCTTTGTTCTGGTTGTTCTAGCTGCTAATGAAAACATTTGCTCAGGATAGGGGTGTATGGAGAGCTAATGTCAGCTTTTCCATTAACGTGTGGGTTCTATAATACCAGTGAATTAGTTAGGAATGAGAATGGAAGAAGCTTCGGAAAGATAAGCTACAAATATCATCAACAACAGCAATCACGGATTAAGTCCATGTGGCTTGTTCCGGTCTCATAGATTCTCATTCAAAAAGTTGAATCCATCTCTTTTTCGGTCTACCAATATTCCTGTCTCCTCTTGGTTTGTAATTAAGTATAATTTTTGGAATCCGGCCATCTTTCATTCTTTGAAAATGTTATTTCAAGTTTTTTCTAGATTCTTTTATTTTATCTGGAAGTTTAAAAATATTTAGCTCATTTCTAATATCTTCACTTCTTCTTTTATCTAGAAGTTTGCAGCCAGCCACACTTCTCAGAAATCTCATTTCAGCTGCTTCTATGATCTTCTCTTCTCTTATAGTTAAAACCCAAAATTCACTACCATACAATAGTAAGGAGACTGCCACAGCTTTATAAAATTTTAGTTTTGTTTCCATTCTTGTGTTTTTAAATATTATTTTATTTGTGCCACATATATAATTAAATTTATTAAGTTTGTTAAACAGATCTTCATTTTTAAATTAGGAGATTTCATAACCCAGGTTAAAATATTGTCATGTTATTAAGTCAAGAAGAATGAATTAGGGAAATTATAATTAAAACTATTAACGTTTGAGAGGAAAATATTTAGAAGAGTGTTAGGTCCAGTAAAGGAAAATGGAATTTGGAGGTTAAGAAGGAATAATACCTCAAGAATAATAAAGAAAATATAGTCAGTTTCATCAAATTCAAAAGATTACAATGGTTTGGACATACACTAAGAATGCCAAAGGGAAGATTACCGAATGATATTTTGAATTGGAAGCCACAGGGAACAAGACCAAGAGGAAGACCCAAAGATCGATGGGAGAATGACGTAATTGAGGATTTAAGAGAGATGGGGATTTTTTATTTGAAATCTACTGCACGAGATAGGAAGAAATGGCGTAAACTAGTTGAGAAGGCCAAGACATTCCACTGGAAGTCGTAGAGCCTGACGAAGAAGAAGAAGATATAGCTGACAATATAATACTTTCAAACTTTTCATGAGAAACTTGAGGAAAAGACTTTTCGGAAGACTTACATTCTGATGGAAGCATAATATTTGGATGGATCTTATGGAATTGGATATCGAGCTATGAACTAGATGCAGTTGGCTGAGAATAGGGATCACTGGATAACGTTAATCGAATGTAGCCTGAATGTGCAGGTTCCATAAGCAAGAGCTGGTGTGTACCCGTGATATTTAAGTTATTTAAACATCTGTTATTTAAATATATGCTGAAAATGGATTCTGCTCTGAATAAAACATCTTTTTTAAACGTGTCACGCTCGCTTAAATTTGTAATTTGTCCACATACAATTTACCGTTAAATCACTGAAGAATTTATTCTTGTAGGGCACAGAGTTCTGTAATCTGAAAGTTAAACAGCATTTCAAGGAGATGTGAAGCAATGAAAACATCACACACACAGCTTTAGTATCATCTCTAAATTTAGTAATGGTAGCACAGTTGTATTTCATTTAGGTGGCTCCATGGCGCAAGTGGTTTGTCACTCGCCCTTCATCTCTGAAAATATAGAATTAAAAAATTATAATTTTTGCAAATTTATAGTTGTGGTTTATTTCGAGTTCGCGTCTCGGTCACTCCATTTGGGTTCGTGGTGAAAAATTTGGAGCCATCATCATCATCATCATCATCATTCCATCATCATGTTCTGTCAATCACTAACATCATTTAAATCCAAATTAACTGACACCTTAAGTTCCACATAATGAAAACATGACAGCATAACAACTATATTCAGCATTTTGTAAATAATCATCTAGGAAACTTTACTTACTTAGGCCTAATTTTATTTTATATTATTTTAATTTTATTATATTCCGTACGATAATTGATTCCTTCCATTCATCTGGAAGAGCTTCTTTTTCCCAAATCATACTAATGTTCTGATGAGATCCCAGCAGAACTGATAAAATCAGGGGGAGAAAAATTGATGGACAAGATACGCTGTTTGCTTAGTATGATTTGGGAAAAAGAAGCTCTTCCAGATGAATGGAAGGAATCAATTATCGTACCAATTTATAAGAAAGGAGATAAAACTGATTGCAACAACTATAGGGGCATCTCATTACTTTCAACTTCGTACAAAATTCTAACAAATATATTAGTAAGCAGACTTAGTCCCTATATTGATGACATTCTAGGAGATCATCAATGTGCATTTAGAAGAAAACAGGTCTACAACAGATCAGATTTTTAGTATAAGACAGATTTTAGAAAATAAATGGGAATATAATGGTACTGTACATCAACTATATGTAGACTTCAAAAAAGCATATGATTCAATTAAGAGGGAGAAGTTATATAGTATCCTGCTGGAGTTCGGAATTCCTAAAAAGTTAGTTAGACTTATACGAATGTGTCTAAATGGCTCAAAGAGTAGGGTGCGTGTAGGCAAACAGTTTTCAGACACTTTTGAAATCCAGAATGGGTTGAAGCAAGGAGATGCACTATCTCCTCTACTATTTAATGTTGTACTAGAGCATGCCATTAAATCTTTAGAGAATGAGGAAGGCTTACAACTGAATGGTATTAATAAGCTGTTAGTTTATGCTGATGATGTAGTACTACTGGCCGATAGCGAGGAGATACTAAAGGCCAACACGCACACACTATTGAATAACACTAAGAAATTGGGACTGGAAGTAAATATCAGTAAAACTAAATATATGGTCACACGTAGAAATTCAGTATATAATGGAAATGGACAGCTAATGACAAATGAGGGAAATTTTGAGGAAGTGGCTGAATTCAAATACCTAGGAACAATAATCACAAATAGGAATGAGATGCACAAAGAAATTAAACATAGGTTCAATTCTGGAAATGCATGCTATTATGCATTGCAGAGACTTTTGATGTCCCAACTCCTTTCAAAAAACGTTAAGCTGAAAAATATATAAAACTATTATTCTACCATTTATATTATATGGGTGCGAAACATGGACTCTTACTTTAAGGGAAGAAAGGAGATTACGAGTATTTGAGAATAAAGTTCTTAGGAAAATTTTTGGACCAAAGAGAGATGAACAGACAGGTGAATGGAGAAGACTTCATAACAATGAACTACATGGTCTTTATAGGAAGCCAGATATAATAAGAACAGTTAGTCTCGTAGACTGCGATGGGCAGGACATGTTGCGCGTATGGGGAATGAAAGACGTGCATGGAAGCTTCTTGTAGGAAAGCCAGAGGGAAAACGCCCAGTTGGTAGACCAAGAATGAGGTGGGAGAACAACATTAACTATGATTTGAGGGAAGTAGATTATACAGGGAATGATTGGAAAGCATTAGCTCAGGATAGGGATGTATGGAGAGCTTATGTCCGCACGGCCATGAACCTACGGGTTCGATAGTGCCAGTGAGTAAGTAAGTAAGTAAGTAAGTAAGTATATTCCATGTTTTTGTTAGTATTAGCTAGTATTAGATCACATCACCATTGTATTTTGTTTAGTCTGTATTTTAATAATATCTTAAAATTGTAATAAATATGTAACTTTTTGTTTAATTTTACTATTCGCTAGTTGAGTTGAAGAGAAGGCCTTATGGCCTTAACTCTGCCAGCTAAAATAAAGCATTATTATTATTATTATTATTATTATTATTATTATTATTGTTATTATTATTGTTGTTATTATTGTTATTATTGTTGTTATTATTATTATTTATTATTATTATTATTATTATTATTATTATTATTATTAGCCTTAACCTCCTACTACCCCAAGGGCCTCCTGAGGCCTGTAGTGGGATTACTTTACTTTATTATTAGAGTATTATGTTCGGTGCTACAGTCTATTACAGTCCTTGACCACCCCAACTATGCGCCTCCATCCATTTTTGTCTTCTACCTTCCTTCTCTATCCTGGACTCCCATAATCTTCAAATCCTGTTCCACACTGTCAAGCCATCTGATAAGAGGTCTTCCAACTTTTCTTTATCCCTCTATTTTGGTGAATGTGACTCTACGGGCAATGTCTGTTTCTTCTAATCGATGTAGAAGACCCAGCTATCTCAGCCTTGAAGATTTTATTATTCTGACTACGTCAGTATCACAATCTAAGTCGTAAAATTCATGATTATACCAACTGTGCCATTTGCCATTTTCATTTATCGGTCCATAGATTTTCCTTAGAATCTTTCTTTCAAAGACTTAATTTGTTTTCATCATGTTTAATACACTGAGCAACAAAAAGTAAACTTTTTTGTCTCAAAAAGAAAAATATGTGATTCTGATACTATTTTTTCTACTGAATTAAAATGTGATATCGGGCTTTCTCCATCACGCAAGGTTTTCGAGAGACAGTCATTTATAATTTCAAACACTTTAATATTTTCTACGTTCGTAACTACACAATATTCGAACATTCGGACTCACCTAGCAAGTAAGAAATGACGATTTTCTGCTATATTTCGCCTGTGGAGTATCCCTCTTGATGGTCCAACAATAATCGGCCAGCATATTAGGATTCCATTTGCCTTGATATCTCTTTTCCATAGCTGAAGTCTCCTGAGATAGCTCATTTTGTTCTATTTTACAATAGACAAATGGACGAAAAAACGTTTATTAAAAACGAATTATTTAAATCCATTAATTGAAATTGAAATAAAAAAACTGTGGGTGATGGAGAAATTCCGAACACATATTTGAAAACACGATAAAAAACTGCATTATGTACAACTATTGGAACTCATGAGACAAAAATCATGTTGACCAGTGATATTAATGACCAAGTTTCACTTCCATATAGGATGACAGGTCTCAGGAGAGTTTTGAATATTTTGGATTTAGTTTGAAGTCTAAGATAACGGCTTACTTATTAATTGTGTATTCCGTAATAACATATATTTTCGAATAATAGTCTATAATTAATTTCAGCACTTATTTTATTATCTTGTGTTATTATTGATTCCAAATATTTACATTCCTCTCCTTTCTCAAATGTATATTTACCAATCTTCAAATATTTTATAGTTGTCTTTAATATCTGAGACTTCCATGTACTTTGTATTGTTTAACATATTTTAACCCTTAAATTGGCAAAAATATTTCTTCTGTTAGTTATTTAAATGTGGCGGACCGCAGTGAAAACGGAATCTTATATAACACTTATTATTAGATATATTGTATTATTAGACATACATTTAAGTGGTTCCTTTTTGTTCGTTTTCTTCTGATTTATTGAAATATCAAATTAATTGAACCAACTGATGTATCCAGAAATATACATTACGAATTTAAGGGTAAAATTCAATTCCTCCAATTGCTCTTTCAAATTTTAAAAATATTTCTATTACTGCATTTGGCGTTCTTCCAATAATATCGATATCATCCACATACTGTAGGCTAACATTTGCACTGGTTTGCAGTATATCGTTCCTATGCCATCTAATCCTTCGTCCCTTATTGCATGTTGTGTCAGGGCAGGTTTATCTCGGGGTCCTCCCGTTTTTCTCTCCCAAAAACTGCATTCAACCACAACTCCATACTCATGTCACCCATTTCGTTTCTTTTCATTTCATCTGTTGCTGGGTAGTGTGACTGGCCTGACCAGCTGGTCCTATCCATGGTATATCAGAGACCTCCAATGATAGAAGTTTCATCTCATCCCTCGACATATATTAAGCTGGACACATATCCGTAAAACTTCTGGCGGCACCATGGCACTGGGGTCCACTCTACCTCTAACTGAAATGAGTATTGGGCATATGTTCTAAGGGTAAAGACGGGCCGACATGCAGGACTGGCAACTCGGTTGACATCTCGTATCGATTGTTTAGAAAAGCTGTAGGCTTACTACTCCAAGGGCCATCTAATATGGCGTGTAGTTGGATCAACTGAAGGGTGCAGAGAAAAAAAAAACGGTATGAGTTTTCCTTGAATGAAGTTAAGAATTTAGCTAAGTCCGATGGTGCGCTTTCAATTAGAACCTATGCTTCTAAGAGGAGTGACGTAGCTACTACCAAACTAGCTATAAAATATTTATGGTACATTTCCTAATAAAAGTATAATAGCTACAAGGAATTTCGTAATGAAATGTTCTGATTGTCTTAGGTACTATATTATGACTTGAAGGAATCTGAATTGTCCTGCATCACTGGTATTAAAATACTAATAAAGTATACCGTTGTTGTTAGCGTAATAATTTAAAAAATGCTATTCCGTAAACTGAAACTATATTGAATAATTCCAAAATGAAAACACGTATTTCTTTTTAAATACCGTTGGCAGCCAGGTCATTGTTTCCTACCGTTATGTGATAAACAAATATGTTTACCGGTATCTATTTCATTATCCTAAACGTTGTTTAGATAAAAAGGACATTAATGTCATAGTAGTTGTAAAATTGAGGCATTTATGCGTTAAATGTGCTATCGAATTTTTACGAGTTACCATTGTTTCAATTTTTCAATATTTGTATTTTGCATTACGATAACTTCCGGCTATCTTTAGGGATTTCCAACCCTCTTTAGCCCTTTTGAACCCGGGACCTTATGAACTGTATTCAAAAACGTGACTATTAGCCCATGAGAAGTTTATTTATTTTGTTAATGAATTATTTGACCGGGAATTGATTTAAGTATTTCGTCGTTGATGTTTAATATGTCTTGTTTGAACTTTAATAGTTCATCTTGATTGTAGTAATATATATCCCCTGCTAACGACAACTATCCGTAGTCCGGTATCAAAGGTCCAGCGGTTGGGCACACCAATCCTGCATTCAGTTTCTAGGTGAATTTCATTGATGTTCTAGTTGATTCACTGAGCTGCCAACAGGAAGACTGCCACCACCACAGAAGCCGCCAGCCCTAAAAAGGGCAAGGGCGGGAAGTCAAGTCGGCATTCCAATCAGAAACGGCTCTTTTCGGATTTAGCTGTTCTAATTTAACAATTTTGAATATTTATTGGACTTTGATGATTTTATTAGTGGATGCTAGGGGACCACTCCGGCATTTGCCTTAACATCAAGAGAAACCACTAAAAACCTTAATAGAATGGCTTGAATTTAATAAAATTAGATCCAAATTGAACAGCTTTTTGCTCCAATTGGAGACAATTTAAGATGTAACAGGGCACTTCCCATTTTCATCATAAGTACACATACACTCTACTAGAAAAGTGTGTGATTTATGATCCAATTCGATAGATAATATTATCGAATCTGGATCACTGACTAGTTCCTTAACTAGTTTGTCTAATACTTCATTAGAGATTAGACTATCTCTTTTTGTGAGGCTAGTTTGAACCGGCCTACTTTTTGTTAAAAGGAACCATGGCAGTTTGAGTGCCTATGGTCACTTTTTGGGTTCAGGTGGGAGTTTTGGCCCACCTAAGACCTTGAGTGGCAAGGCCTTTTGTTCCCGAGCCTTGTTGGTCCCGGTACGTTTTCTTCTTTTAGACTTAGCGTTAGTGACAACGCTAAGGTTGGAATTCTTGGAGGTCTCAGGCCGAAGAACAGCTAGCTCTAACCGGTCTGAGAGTTTGGGTAAGACAGCTGAAGCAAGCTCCACCATTACTGTCTTCTTAGGGGTAGCCGGGATGACCTGTGCTACCGTCTTCTTCATACGCCGAAAGGGCTCGATCTTCACCTTGAAGTGAATGAGTCTGCGTAGTTTGAATAGATCCTCCACCTCAGGGCCATCTCTCAGCAGGGCCATCTCTCAGAGTGAACACAAACATGGGCAATGGGTTCCTGGTCTTTCCGGATGTCATATTGACAACCTTTAAGGCCCGGAATCCATTGGCCTTCAAGTCACTCTGAATGTAAGATGGCTCAATGATGTGGTCTATTCCTTTAACAACCACTCTTCTTGTAGCTGTCGTTTGTTGCCTCTTTCTTCCTTGTAGGGGATCTTGTTCTTCTTAAGCAGTTGCTGGTACTTTTGTAGGCTAAAACTGAATTTAGCCTGACCCTTGTACCGAGCCTGGTGTTCTCGCAAATGAATGCGTCAGGCTCGGATTTGAAGAATTCCTCGTTCACTGCTGCCAGTAAATAGGTATAAACCCGAAGTACCAGCAGGGAAGAGGTCCATATCTTCTTTGGGAGCGAGTCCGTCGACTTCGAGCCTCCACAGTCCCCTCCGTTATCACATGATGAGGTCTCTGCAGGCTGGGAGACGACCAGATGGGACTCGACTTTATCAGTAGCCGAGGCTGCTGACTTTTCTGGCAGAGCAGTTTCTTCCCTTTGCACTTATTTTTCGTGCCAGTTAATTGAATGTTGCGGACCGCACTGAAAACGACATCATACATAAATATTATTATTTGGTAAGTAAAGTAAAGTAAAGTGATCCCACAACAGACCCGGAGGCCCTTGGGGTAGTAGGAGGTTAAGGCTCCCACTTTTTCTAGACAATCGGCACTTTATGTCAGCCGGGTTGTCAGCCCTGCGTGACGGCCGTCTTTACCCCCAGAACAAGCGTCTGGTACTCATTTCCGTTAGAGGCTGAGTCGACCCCAGGGCCATAGTGCCGCCAGAGGGTTTGGGTCAGTTTAAAAATCCTGACCCCCAACGGGACTTGAACCCTCGACCCTCCGGCTTGTAGCTCAGTGCCTTAACCACTACGCTACGGCGTGCCCCCATTATTATTTGGTATATTGTGTAATTCTACACACATTTAAGTAATTTCTATAAATGAAACTCGTTATTTTTCTTCTATTTTATAGAGTACTAGCTAATACCCAGCGTGGGCGATTTTTAAGGGTGTAGGAGTTGAGTATCACAACTCTCTTATAGCCTATGTTCATCCCGGGAATCTTCTGAACATTTTGCAAAAGCCCCATCACAATCGGATCAACGGTATGGCCGCGAATAAAGTAAGAACAAACAAACATTTTTATATATTAGATACTTACTTACTGGCACTATCGAACCCATAGGTTCATGGCCGCGCGGACATAAGCTCTCCATACATCCCTATCCTGAGCTAATGTTTTCCAATCATTCCCTGTATAATCTACTTCCCTCAAATCATAGTTAATGTTATTCTCCCACCTCATTCTTGGTTTACCAACTGGGCGTTTTCCTTCTGGCTTTCCTACAAGAAGCTTCCATGCAAGTCTTTCATTCCCCATACGTGCAACATCTCCTGCCCATCGCAGTCTACGAGACTTAACTGTTCTTATTATATCTGGCTTCCCATAAAGACCATGTAGTTTATTGTTATGTCGTCTTCTCCATTCACCTGTTTGTTCATCTCTCTTTGGTCCAAAAATTTTCCCAATTACTTTATTCTCAAATACTTGTAATCTCCTTTCCTCTCTTAAAGTAAGAGTCCATGTTTCGCACCCATATAATATAACTGGTAGAATAATAGTTTTATATATTTTCAGTTTAACATTTTTTGAAAGGAGTTGGGACATAGAGTCTCTGCAATGCATAAAAGAACGCATTTCCAGAATTGAGCCTATGTTTAATTTCTTTGTGCATCTCATTCCTATTTGTGATTATTGTTCCTAGGTATTTGAATTCAGCCACTTCCTCAAAATTTCCCTCATTTGTCATTAGCTGTCCATTTCCATTATATAATGTATTTCTACGTGTGACCATATATTTAGTTTTATTGATATTTACTTCCAGTCTTAATTTCTTAGTGTTACTCAATAGTGTGTGCGTGTTGCCCTCTAGTATCTCCTCGCTATCGGCCTATAGTACTACTTCATCAGCATAAACTAACAGCTTATTAATACAATTTTATATATTAGATACTCGTATTAAATAAAATAAACTAATTAATGTATCCTAGTATCCTATAGATACATTGAGAATTTAAGGATTAATATGAGCAACTGTATATATCAGTTAAACAAATGCTGTATGATGATCCAACGTTCTTGGATTAGCGAAGCTATTTGTCTGTGTGTCTATCTGTCATTCTTCTGCAGCCTACGACTCCGGCCGCTAAAGTTACCGCATAAGGAATTCCACCTTTAGATGTGACCCATTTGCCTCAGGGTCCGAGGATTTCTTACATGCTTATTTATGCTTATTACTTGTAACAGCTTCTTTTAAGAACATGCGGTTAATTTACAAGTGGTTTACTACTAACTTGCCTATATTTGTGATAGAAAGTTTATGTTTGAAATTCCGGGAGAGTACAAACATTCAAGCTTCTAAAATTGGAATAAAAATGTATCTTTTTCGCCACACAACTCAGGTGGTAGCATGACTAGTGTATCCGGGTTCCACTCCCGGCGGAGTTGGAAATTTTAATTGTAAAATTTTCAATCTTGGAGCTAGGAGTGGTTGTAGTGATGGTAGTGTTTAATTTTTTAATCCCTAGATTGTGCATCTGCCATCAAAATACCTACAACTCAATGGTATTAGTAAGTTGTTAGTTTAAGCTGATGATGTAGTTCTATTAGGCGATAGCGAATATATACTAAAGGTCAAGATGCACACACTATTGAGTAACACTAAGAATTGGGGCTGGAAGTAAATATCAATAAAACTAAATACATGGTCATACATAGATATACAATATACAATGGAAATGGACAGCTAATTACAAATGAGGAAGTGGCTGAATTCAAATACCTAGGAACATTAATCACAAATAGGAATGAGATGCACAAAGAAAGTAAACATAGGCTTAATTCTGTAAATGCAATATATTATGCATTACAGAGACTCTTGACATCCCAACTCCTTTAAAAAAAACGTTAAACTGAAAATATATAAAACTGTTATTATACCAGTTATATTATATGGATGCGAAACATTGACTCTTACTTTAAGGGAGGAAAGGAGATTACGAGTATTTGAGAATAAAGTTCTTAGGAAAATTTTTGGACCAAAGAGAGATGAATAGGAAGACTTCATAACAGTGAACTACATGATTTTTATAGGAAGCCAGATATAATAATAACAGTTAAGTCTCGAAGACTGCGATGGACAGGACATGTTGCACGAATGGGAACGAGGGGCGTGCATGGAAGCTTCTTGTAGGAAAACCAGAGGGAAAACGCCCTCTTTTTACATTTTCTTGTCAGTTTAATTTATATCTGTTGAGTTTTTCTTCTACTGAGCTTCTTCTTCTTCTTCTTCTTCTTCACTTCACGGGCTAGACAAAAATTGCCTATTCCGCCTCACAGTTGTTCTGTCCATCTTTTCACTGGCCTTCCTACATTCCTTGAACCTCTCTTCTACTGATTCTACTCCTAATTATTCTAAAATTTCTTCATTCTTTTTTTTTTTCGATCTAAAAGAGTATATCCTCCAGTCCTGAGAAATTTCATTTCCATTGCTTTGGCTCTGCTCCTGTCTCTTTTTTTTTTTTTAATGTCCAAATCTCACTTCCGTATAATGGTAGGGTAATGCCGAAGTATTATATATTTTTATTCTTGTGGATTTTTGTAGTAATTTAGCTTTTAATATATTATTTATTATTCTTAAGATTTGTGTAAATTTGGTTATTTTCTTGTTCACATCTTTTTCATTTTGGTAAGATATTTCACAACCTAAATCGTTGAAATTTTGTACTTGTTCTAGGCATTGGTTATTGTGTATTATCTTACTTGCGATTGGATCATCTCCGAAGAATGCCATTACTTTTGACTTTTGTACTGATATTTCCAATCCAAAATCTTTTAATATTTTATTTAGTGTATATAGCCCTATTTGTAAGTTATTCTCTGAATTGGAAATTATAACTTTACCTTTTATCTTTTACATTAAAATATTATTGGTATGTAACTGTAGAAATCAGTATACCGTGAATGAATGTAACATACATAATTTTATTGTAACTAAAACCCTAGCATACCGGAAGGTGATACAGAGTTCGCATTATTTGGAGATTCAATGATAATAATTAGGGAAAGGATTTTGTGGTGCGGCACCTTTCCAAAAATATATCTGTTTTCATACCAATAGTTCAATTTATATATATTTGGGATGGTGAAATGAAGCGAAATGAACGCAATTTGTTGCAACTTTTTTGCACATTGTCGTGAGATTACTACATTTCGTCCCTTTTTTACCTCTTTTTTTATGCTTCAGCACCTTTTCCTCCACTCTTCTCTGCGTTTTTAAAAGATAGGACAGAAAAATGTAGGCTATATTATTTCTTCTTGAACAGCTTTTCAAATCTCAATCAGAAGTCAACAATATTAAATAAATATTAAAATGTAATTTATGTAATTTATACAGAAACAATGGCCAATCTGCAGTGTGAAGTCAACAATAGTAAATATAATTATGTAAATCACCAGTAATTTACATCCCAGCAACAATGGCCAATCTACAGCTCTGAAGCCAAATGTAAATTTCAACAGTGTTGCAGTAACAGTTTAAATTAAGTTCAGTTAGTAATTTTAACAGTTTTTCATCTACATACTTGTTGGCTGTTTTACTAGTCTGAACCACAACATATTTTTATTGGTACAGGTATTACAACTGGGTTTTCACAACAATAACATGGCGAATGTTAAAAAGGTTAAGTTTTATTCACTTTCAGAAGAATTCAAGACGCAATTTATCGAAACGGATGACACCATTCTTCGATGTTCCATCTGCAAAGTAAATATTGCAATAAACTAAGGAACTATGACTCTATAAATAAGAAAAAAATTGGTGCAATATTATATGCATATTATATAAACTGAGTTAACGCAATTTATTTAAACCTTAATTCAATTGTTGCAAGCAGCACTTTTTTGCACCTTTTTGTATGTATTTTCAGAACCTTTTTTCCCCCTTTTACGACCAAAATTTTGCACCTTAAAATCATTTCTCTATTAATAATAATAATAATAATAATAATAACAACAAGAATAATAATTTTGTTTGTAAGCCCATATTTTCCCTTACAATTGTATTGTAGGCGCATCTTTTCCCTTTACAGGGAGTTATTTGAACTCATACTAGATTTAGTTACACTTGTTTTCGTATAGATGTCATTTTTGAATGGTCCGTGGTCAGCGTTCCGCCTCATACTGATATCTAGGAAACCAAGGTAGTACTAGGACGGGAAAATTCGGTAAATTTTGCTTAGAGGCCTTTTCATTCAGACCTAAGGGTTTTTTACGAGCCTGAAAATCTTCAGACTCGGGACCCACGTCTTAAAGTCCCTCCCGGAGAACTTGCTCCTTGGATTTTTCCGTCCTAAAAAATCCATCGATCGCGGCTGGTTTTGAACCCGCGACCCTCGGGACCAGGGGCAAGGAGCATAACCACTAGTCCACCGCGGCCGACTTATTAATAATAATAATAATAATAATAATAATAATAATAATAATAATATAATCCAATAGATAACAAGCACATGATACTTATCGCGAAACCAACTAACAACGTGTAAAATAGGTTTAAATTAAAACCAGTTTCTTTATTTTGTATGGATGCTTACACGTATATTTCTTCATTGAGGAACTTGGAAGTTACATACAAGAAATCAAGCTTCTACTTATGGACACATGATCTCGTACTTGGCCTCAATGAAGTCCGACACGCAGGTGTGAGATTGAATTGAAGTAATAAATCACAAAATGAGATATTCTGTTTACAATAAATCAAAAGTACCGCTCGTAATGCATGTCAAACAAATTGACAGGCAAATTTAACAACTAGCATCTGATCTGATAAAATTCAAATTGTAAGTCACGAAATTTCTTAACAATTAAAGTTGCAAGAAATACATTCATTGTCTTGCGGTAATTACATATTTTAATTGTACGTGTGTTGAAATAGATTTAATCTGAGTTTATCCAGCAAGAGTAGGAGGGGGAAATACGTACCCAACTCCCTTGTGAGAATTTATATTAATTTTCTTTTAATTTCTTCTCTCTACAATGACGTAACAACGCAATGTTGCGCCTTACCCTCTAATTCAACCCAGGAAATGAATAGAATAATAAACGAATGGAGGAAAACACAATGGGGATATATACCCATCAATAGGAACATCAAACTCGATACTATTCTTTTCGCAGACGATTTAGTGCTTCTGGCACTTTCCGAAAATGATTTGCAATGATCAATTTATAATTTACAAAAAACAGCTGCCAAATTTAATATGGAAATTATCAATTAACAAAACTAAAATTATGGTATTTCATGGCAAGGACCTCATACAAAGAAAAATCTGTCTCCAGAATACAATTTTAGAGAGATCTAATCAATTTAAATATCTTGGATATTATCTCTCTATCTGGGATGAAAAGGATATCCCTGAAAAAATTACTAGTTATAATAAAAGTTTGGGAATTATTAATCAAGTTATGAAACCATCCCTTGTACAAGAACGCCAGATTACGTTTATATAACACTTTGACCTATGGTAGTGAAGCATAGACAATATATTAAACAGTACCAACTAAATTGGAAACACCATCTTGTAAGAATGAGTTCAAATCGGATCCCCAAAGCTGTTTATAATTATATACCAAGAGGAGGAAGAAGATCTCTGGGCCGTCCTATGAAACGCTGGAGGGAAAATTTTCTATAGGATCGTAACAGCCTTGGCCTAATACTTGGAAGGAAGAAGAAGAAAATAAGTTACTACAGACATTATGGGCTATGCCAGTATCCCCCTACCAACAGAGGTTACATGTTGCTAAACTCATAATAACGGTATTTGTTTGTTTATGGAGGGGTGGAGGGGCAAGGTTAGCAGTACTTTCTCCAACTCTATGTACTATACCTATAAAAACAGTTTTTCTTTTACGGCATGCAAACTAGTTTTATAGTAAATATGAGAGTCGACGCTTTCACACAGGATAGTACAGATCTGCACGAGCTCTGTGACAAGTAGTAGCTGTAGTAGCTGTTTTTTTCTTTAAGAGGGAGTGCTTGGACGACGAATTTATAAACGCATAGTGAGTTAAGATGGCGGAAGCACTAGCTGCAAGAGTAGAAAGCGCTCTACAAAAACTGACCAACATAGCGGAGGCAGGAGGATATATAAAAAAAAAGACACCAAAGAAGACATCTTGAAAGCGGTAAGTACGATGAAGGAATATATAAAAACAAAGGAAGGAATGGATATTCCGGAAAAGAACAAGGATAACGAAAATCCAAAAACAGTGGAAGAGGTTAGGAAGCCACACAGAGACACGATGAAAGAGAGGGAAGACAGCCGCGGGGATGGACAAGTGGCGCCATCTGTGGATGTCGCACAAGAACTAGAAGAAGGAGACCGTAATGAGGCGACAACTACAGGAGGAAGCTGTAACCAGGACATACAAGAATACATAAATAATAAATTAAGCGAAGATAATGAAAAGAAAGAATATACATTATATACAATGGAAGAAAAAAATCACTGAAAACATAATGCAAAACATAAAGAGTAATATGGATATTATCATACAAAACTTAAAAAGCATGATAAATCAAGAATTGGAAAATATAAAAGGAAAAGAAACAGAAAAGAGACAAAAACATGCTGGAACTGAACAAGGCCCGACAACAGAAGACAGAAACAGAAACAAAATCCAAATGAGCCGAGCAGAAAAGGACCACAAATCTGAAACTCTCACAGCGCCAGAACAAAACCCAGAAGTAGAGGGAGAAGAATGGACAGTAGTGGGTAAAAGAAAAAATAAAAACAGAGTAGTCATAGGAACGAAGGAGGAAAATGGAGAACTACAAGCAGCAGATAGAACAGCATGGCTCTACATAGGAAGACTAATGGAATCTACTACAAACGACAAAATAGAAAGATACCTATCAAGAAACAGTATCGAAGGGCAAATAGAATGCGAAGAACTACAAACTAGAGGCAGGAATAAAGCATTTAAAGTTGGAATACCCTTCGAACAACTAAAGAAAATAGAATCATCAGACTTTTGGCCCAAGGACATAGTGGTCAGGAGATTTCGATTTCGAAGACGGCCGCAAGAAACAGCATCACTCGAATGAAGAAAATACATATATAGGCTTACTATGGAACGCCGAAGGAATAAAAAATGCAATATCCATGGCACCGACAGATTTCTTACAAGATTTTGACTTCGTGATCTTAACGGAAACCTATCTGATAGAAGAATGGCATCATCATCACTTCTACAGCAAACATATTTTTGCAAGGAAAGGAGAACTAGGAAGGCCATCCGGAGGCATATCTATACTCATGAAACCATGTATGACACCAATAATAGCATCAACAAGGAAGGAGAATGCACTTCTAGTAGAAACTAAGTACCTGGTGATCATTGCAGCCTACTACCCGCCACATTACAACGCGATGGATATCATAGAAGAACTACATCAACTAATACTACAAAATAAAAGCGGAAAGCCTATAATGATAGCAGGCGACTTGAACTGCCGCATAGATATAGACAACTACAAGACCAAGATAGTCATGGAAAAACTGCAAGAAGAAGGATTCACACTCCTAAATGACAGAAAAATTCCCACGTACATATGCCACAACGGTAAAAGCACCATCGACCTAGCACTGATAAAAGGCCACGCAAAGGGAAAAATAACCCCACTCTGGACAAACGCAGTAACACCCATCCGAAAACACCTACCAATGAAAATTAACATAGCTACACCAAAACTTAAAATCCAAAAAGTAACACCACTAAAGATATCGAGAAAAATCGACAACGAGAAAATCAAAGGACGCCAGAAGGAACTAAAAGAAGCAGAAACAGTTATAGAACAAGGGAATCTAGAGGAAGCTACCGCAATAATAGAACAGGTCATCATAGGGGCCACGATGCCAGTAAACTCGAACATGAAGAAATCAAAAGAATGGTATGACAAGGAATGCTACAACAAAAGAAAACAAGTGATAAGTAAGCTACAACAAATAAAAAACAACCTGGAAGACATTGCAGTAAAAGAAGACTACGCAATGGAAAGACGACAATACAAAAGACTGGTAAAAGAAAAGAAGAAAGCTCATATCGAACAAAAAATTAAAGAGATGGCTGAGGAAGCCCTTAAAGACCCATACATCGCTATCCGACCAAGAAAACAACAGACACAAGCCATACAAATGAAAGAATGGGAACAACATTTCACCAACATACTAAACAAGGAAGGAAGAGAGACCCCAGCAACAAGAAATCAAGACCAAAACACAAGACACACAGAATGGACTCCTATCAACCCTGCAGAAATTAGAAAAACAATAAACCAAAGCAAGAACAGAAAGCATCCGGCCCAGATATGATATATAATGAACACCTCAAAAACACAATTGACACACTGAGTCCCATATGGACAAAACTGTATAACAAATGTATGGAACTAGGAAGAATTCCAGAACAATGGAGAAACTCGACGATAAAAGTTATATACAAAGGAAAAGGGGATCCAACAGACCCTAACAAATACAGGGGCATCGCTCTTGAAAACGTTCCCTTCAAGAACCTAACAAAAATAATAACAAATAGAATAAGGGGAAAAATCGAAGAAAAGCTCCCTGAAGCGCAATTTGGATTCAGGAAAGAGAGATCAACTCAAACGGCAGTGAAACTCCTCCTTCAAAACATAGAGGAAGCACTCGATAGAAAACAGAAGCTGTACACTGTCTTCGTAGATTTTACGAAAGCCTTCGATCTAATGGACAGAGGATTAATAATAAGCAAATTGAAAAGTACCCTAGGAGAGGAGAACGTGTGGACCCAAATCATTACATCAATAATGAAAGAAAATAGCATAGTTATATCTGATGGTCTCTCAAAATCAAAAACTATACTGCAGACAAATGGGGTACTGCAAGGAGATCCAT
Source organism: Diploptera punctata (assembly GCA_030220185.1). Lineage (NCBI taxonomy): Eukaryota > Metazoa > Arthropoda > Insecta > Blattodea > Blaberidae > Diploptera > Diploptera punctata. The sequence continues at coordinate 2,351,785 of JASPKZ010000045.1, read as the reverse complement.
TGAGCCCACTGCTATTCATAATGGCAGCCGAAGAACTGGTAAGGAAAATAGAAAAACTAGGAGAAGAAATTTTCGTATATGCATACGCAGACGACATCGTAATCGGATCAACGGATATAAGTAAACTTCAGAACGCCATAATAACTATGGAAGAATGGTGTAAAACCCACAGCTTCTATATAAACAAAGAAAAAACAGAAATGATGGTGTTCAGAAACGGAGGAAAGATCCCTGCCACAACAGAAATAAAACTGGACAAAGATAACATCAAAATAGTAAAGGAGTTTAAATATCTAGGCATTACTTTACAACCCAGTGGAAGAAGCTTCACAAAACACTTAGCAGAAAGATCAACGCAAGCAATAATGGCAATAAATGATATACGCAATATACAAGCTCTAAGCCTGGAATCAGCGATGAAACTATTCAATGCAAAGATCCTCCCAATAATAACTTACGGGATGGAAATCATATGGCCACATCTTACAGAAGCTAATCTGAACACACTGGAAAAAGTGAAAGCTACATACATAAAAAGGGCAATAGGAGTATCAAAAACGACAAGAGGCCGTCTAGTGTACCTACTGGCAAGGGAGACTTTCCTTATCGAGGACTTGAAAACATCATACCTACTACCAACCACAGAACCCTATAAGCATGCGCTACAAAGACTACGCAGAAAAAGAGAGGAAGTATGGCCGGAATTCTTCAGCACCGGAGCTATGATAGATAGGAACTGGACAGAAGCAAATTTCCAGATACGACACGTCATCACAAGATTAAGCGTGCATGGATTCCACCACCTAATGTGTAGAGATAAAACATTCCATGACCCGAAGATGTCATGCATATGCGAAGTGTGTGAACAGAAATGCGAAAGATATCACATCGAAACATGTACACAAAGAACAAAAACAATTTGTGATTACGCAAGACCAAGTTAGTGTTAGTGATTTTTAGCTGTGTTATCACCTTTGCACATTTGTGCGCAATCCATTTATATATAAACGCACTAGACCGTAAAAGGCGTTCTCTGCTGAGAAAGTTTTATCCTAATACATTTTGCTCACTCAGAAATCGATTCATGCGATAATAATTGTAAGCTACCTGACGAGGTAACTTAAGATCATAGCTCAAGATAGAAACTTATCGTGAGAATACCGAAGGGAACCGATGGTAACCGATGTAGTTTGAAACCTTGCCGCTTTATCCAAGGTGTCGGACCTTGAAGATTTCGATCATGTTTTCGGTATACGCGGAGAAGATGAATTTGATAGAGTCTACCAAAGAATTCAACTGGAAGAACAGGAGAAATATTGCGCGACGCAGACGTCGTTGTATACGGTATTATTTGCAGGACGCAAGCGTAAATGTGTTCCTCTATAGCAGACGAAAATAACTGAAGTGGTTTTATCGCTGAGAATTCTGGGTAATTCGTTGCCAATATTACGAAAACGCCGACTTTCATGCATGACCGGTAAGTCGGCCGTTAATTCGATCTCAGCAATTTCTCACGGTGAGTCAGCTCACCAGTGATTGGAGGTAATTTGAGTAGAGACTAATGTATTTGCATGCGGCCCTAACTTCAACTATGTACCTGCTGTCTTGAAATCTTCAGTTTTATATAAGGATGTCTCTCAAGAAGATACCGTTAAAATGGCAACCCAGTTCCCTATTCTAAACACACGGTAACTTCGTGGGTTGAATCTGATGTAATCTCTCCTTTGTTAGGAGTTAGTACATTACATTAAGTTAATTTAAAATAAAGTAAAGTATTCCCACTACAGGTCTCAGGAGGCCCTTGGGGTAGTGGGAGGTTAAGGCTCCCACTTTTTCTGGACAATCGGCACTTGATGTCAGCCGGGTTGTCAGCCCTGCGTGACGGCCGCCTTTACCCCCAGAACAAGCATCTGGTACTCATTTCCGTTAGAGGCTGAGTCGACCCCAGTGCCTTAACCACTACGCTACGGCGTGCTTAAGTTAATTTAGTTACGCTTATTTCTTTAGAGATATCATGGATGGTATGCGGTCAATATACCGACCCAATAAGACATGCAACTAAGTTATTACTAGGATGAAGAAACTCTGTAAAATTTGCATAGAGGCCATTTTATTCAGGCTTGAGGATCTTTTAGAGCCTAATATATTCAGACTCTGGACCCACGGCTTAAAGTCCCTACCGGAGGACTTGCTCCTTTGATTTTTCCTCCTAAAAAATCCATCGACACCCCCACCGGGTTTCAATCCGCGACTCTCGGGACCAGAGGCAAGGAACATAACCACTAGCAGATATTTTAATTCCTTACCTAGGCTTAATGTCTGTTCTTCCGTAGTTCTCTAATTCAGTCCAAATTATAAGTTTAATACATACTGTACAATGTACACATTCCTTTATAACATTATTACTTTTAGTTCTTTATAGTCATCTTTGAACATATTAGGCCTAATAAAGATTACAAGAGTTAATACGTCTAGAAGATATTTAAAACATAAAATTATGAAATATTTACCTAAAAGGTCCGTCTCCTCAATTTTATTAGTTATTTATTTGTAGCGCTTTCGGGACTATTGCATACCTGGCTTAACTTGGCAAAGAGGGAGATGGAGTTATAAGGGTAGATCCTTGACCGCTTTCACCCTGGTACAAAAGAAAGAACCCTGTTGTCAATGTTTGTCTTCCCCCTTGCCCTATTAACATATGGTGAAGAACCACCAAAACACAGGTGCGAGTGAGAGAGGTGAGCACAGCTGTCTCTTTCTACAAATTTATCGCAAAGTAAGCGAAACGAATTAGGCCTATAGTCCCATCATCAGCAGGATTCAAAACTGGTGTTTCACTGAAGATCTGGTAGAGGGGGTTACACGTACTGGGTGCAGTTAACAACAACAATGACCATCTGATAAATGAAAACGCACCCAGTACGTGTAACCCCCATGATTGATTCAACGAACTTCAAAGAAGAAAGTTGTCTCCTATGGTAGCACCGAGCTTGGAATGAGCCTGCATGGGTGACCATCAGTACTCATCGTACCAATACTAGTGCTTCACCAACGTCTGTTGTAGTGCGGTTACAGGTAGTTCAAGTGCTCTGCGATTGGTTGACACATATATAGTGATCGATCCTCAACCAATCGGCGGTAGGGCAGTTAATTCCAGACCGGCCCGGTCCAGTGCATAGTGTTTTAGTGTTCTAAAAGCAATATAAATTCACGGGTGACGTGTCTCTTGCAATAGTGTTGTGGTTTTATTCACCTACATGTGCAGTGTAATTCTACCTAAGTGATAAGTGGTTTCTTATAAGTCAAGTGTAGTAGTAGACTAAGCCTTGGTATTACCAAGCATGGCTGCTAAACCTGATTTTGCAAGGTCTATGGACCTGGATGATGAAGATGAGGACATCAGACCTTTTACATTGTGGGAGGAAGCCTCACAATTTTACGAATCATATGTATCAAAAAAGAAAAGTGAGGAAAATCCTCGATACCAAAGGTATGTTCATGAAATTCGTGGAGTATTTTTACTCATTACAAATAGTCTGGCTACCTTCCCCAACTGTGAAAGGTCTGATGCAGTGTGTGACATCACTTTAGACTGCATGGAGAAATTAGATAGAATCTATGGCCAAATTCCGGAAAGTCTAACCTTATTTTCACTCATGCTCAAGGAATTGAAAGCTACTGCGCTTGAGCTCCAAACGCAAAGCTTTCTTCCAGAACATGATGCTAGTTCTGAAACAGATTCTGAAAAGCAAGAAAAGCCAAAAGTAACTCAAGGTCGCCGTAGCTTCCCTGAAATTGAATTTCGCTCATTTCCGAAAACAGAATCTGTTACCAAAGAATGAACAACTCCCAAAAAACGGGAGAAACAAAAGTAAGAGTAAAGGAATCAAAGTAACTAAAGTAACTGAAATTACTTCTGAAAAGAAAATATCCCAAGTTATATCCAAACATGCTAAAGTGAAGTCTCCCACTGTAGTATCAGAGGTTGAGACTTCTAATAAATTTGCAGCACTAGCTGATTTAAATATGGAAGCATCAACCTCTGGAACTTCCTCTCCAGTGGTTCTACCTGCTATTGCTGGTCCACCGACTGATACAACTAGTACTACACCTTCCCAAGTTATTGACTCTGCGAAACAGAGACCCCCACCAATCACTGTCACTGGTCATGGGGATCTGTTCCGCATGAACAAGGAGATAAAGGCACTTATTAGTGGACCACTCAAAGTTGTCAACATAAGAGAAGGTTTGCGTTATTACGCAACTTCAATGGAGGACTTTTTGGTCCTAAAACAGTATTTTAATTCCATTCATAAGGAATATTATACTCACTTGACCAAGAAAGAACTTCCATTGAAGGTAGTACTAAAAAGACTGCCTTCAAACACTCCCATTGATGAAATCGAACAGGAAATCAGGTCCTTGGGATTTCCTTTAAAAAGTATCAGGCAAATTATTGCAAAGAAAGATAATGTAGAGAAACCTCTCCCAATATTCATTCTAGAACTTGAGCGTACAGCTGAGGCTCTCAAAATTTACGACTTGAAGCGGCTCGTTTTCTGTGTTGTATCAGTCGAAGCATATAGACCAAGGACTGGCCTTAAACAATGTTTTAGATGCCAGTCTTTCAACCAAACCTTTTCCGCATGCTGCCGGACGCTATGCTGCATAATCTGTGCCGAGGCCCATGGACATAAGGACTGTCCAATTAAGGCCTCTGCAGAGAGAAATGTAAATTCGCTAAAGTGTGCAAATTGCGGAGCGAATGGACATCCAGCATCCTATCGCGGCTGCCCTGTTTTCCAGGCGGCGCTGGAGACTTATAATAGGGTAGCCCAACCCAAACCAAACATACCTCAACCTAGGACTTTCACTTCGGTGAAAGCCCAACCCAATGTATCCTTCTCTCAATCCTTAAAGAAAGGCATCTCTTCCCAAAACAATACGGAGAACAGCAATGTTCAAGGTCAGGGCCAGCAACTGCCAACATTACAACTAGGGCAGCAAGTTGATGAATACCTCCAGGGTCTTCGGCCATTATTGGCTGAATTACCCTCTCCTATGGAGAGATTCCTCTTCTTGCACAGGATCTTTAACCTGTGTAATATAGGTTAAAGTTAAAGAGAACCAATAATTAGATTGTGCGAGTTACTCGCATAGAATGTGATAGCGAGTTGTACTAAATAGTGCGACTTGATATCAATATACTATGTGGATATATCCACAATCTATCATCCAGATACACAGACCAAAATGAAACCATCTTATTATGATTGGCCAGGATTAAATGAACCACAATCCTATAATGATAGCCACGAAGGAATTAACTGCCAAGATGCACCATTGTGTATCAGTATGCAGAGCCTTGGACGGTGCCATGTCACCGTCACGCAACAAGCAAGCAACAAGCAACGTGTAACCCCCTCTACCAGATCTTCAGTGAAACACCAGTTTTGAATCCTGCTGATGATGGGAATAGTCCCAAAAGCGCTACAATAAATAACTAATAAAGTTGAGGAGACGGACCTTTTAAGTAAGTATTTCATAATGTTATATTTTAAATTTGTATAATACCTCAACGGAACATCATGAATCTTAATAATGTTGTCAAGAACATAGAGATGAACAGGTAATTCAACTTGACTGGGTTACAATAGAAATTCCCTTGGGGAAATACATTATGAAGATCTTATTGTATATCTGGCTTAACTTGGCAAAGAGAGAGATGTAAATATAAGGGTAGATACTTGACTGCTTTCTTTCAGTAACAAAAAAAAAAGAACCCACCCTGTTGTCAGTTTTTGTCTTTCCCCTTATCCCTATTAACATCTGGTGAAGAAACATCGACAACACTGGTGCGAAGAGAGAAGTCAGCACAGCTCTTTTTCTACAAATTTCTTGCAAAGTTAAACCAGATGAACAATAGGTATAGGCGGTTGATAACAATATTCGAATATCTTAGGGAGCTGGATATCAACATATTAACTGGAGTCTATTGATTGAGGTTAGGAACCAGTGAATTCGGCATTGAATCTACGGATTTCATAACCCAAAGAGTTATTTATTATTATTATTATTGTTATTATTAATATTATTATTAATATTATTAGTCGGTCGCGGTAGGGGTAGTGGTGATGTTCTTGCCTCTAGTTTCAAGGGTCGCGGGTTCAAACCGGCTGGGGTCGATGGATTTTTAGGATGGAAAAATTTAGGAGACAAGTGCTCCTTGAGGGACTTTAAGCAGTGGGGCCCGAGACTGAAGATTTTTAGGTTCGTAAAAGAACCGAAAGCCTGAATAAAGAGGCACCTGTACAAAATTTACCGACAGTTACCCACACAAGTAATACCTTAGTTACCCACTAGGTGTCTCACTGAGGCGATATGCCGATCCCATATCATTCGTTGACTTCTATAGGTAAATATGCCAAATTAGTTAAATCACTCCCACTAGTGAGCACCTTAATCTCTACTCGGGGAAGTTTGGTTATAGAGATAATTATTATATTTATTATTATTATTATATTATTATTATTATTATTATTAAAATAAATAAAATTAGAATCGGTTGGATACGTTTTCTGAAGAGAAGATGGAAATATAGCAAAATCGGCTATGGAATTGATTCCCCAAGGAATGTCCATAAGAAGAAAAGGAAAATCCAGAATTACCTGGCGATACATTGTGAGAAGAGACATTTGAACAAATTGGAGAAAAGTTAAGATGTTGGTAAGGAACCTTATCCTATATTTAGGCCTTAACATCATATCTCTCTTCTAAAAAAATTA